>JADKLZ010072278.1:0-13269 GCA_021533235.1 Biomphalaria straminea | reverse complement strand
CCCTAGCGAATACATTGTCTTCTGTAGGGTGAAGTTTTTTTTTTTTTACTCCTTTGGTCTACTCGGTACGAGGGGGGAAAAGTCTTTTTATTCCGTTCCATCAGACGCTTGATAAAATGATTGCATTAGGTAAAAAAAAGAAAAAACAGCCCCCATTCCTTCATGTACCCCCCTCCCATCTTGCACAGTATGGCATCATTTCCAACCTACCTTCTGTTTCTCGTACTCATTTCTTCACACCGTGCAGGCACGCGCTGAAGATTGATGTGTGAGATTGGGTGTCACTTAAGGATGGAAAGAGGGTACAAATATTTGTGGAACTAGTTTGGAGTTAAGGGTCTGCAGGAGTGGACAGGTTATGCAAACCTGGTGCGTGTGCGCGCTATCTACATCAATCGTACAGTCAATATCAAAGTATTTTTTTTTGATGGCGGATTGAGGCCAGTTTTAGTCTAAGTTGAAAAGTATGAGCGCCAACACTAGCTCTCTTCATGTCTGTTTTATATTGAGACCTTGCTGTTATTAGAGCATACGTGTAATTTTAAAACAGAAACTAGTTTAGACCATTACGCTGTATTTGGGTTTGACACCCAAAGCACATAATTAGCTCGGTGAAAGTTCTTAAAGTACTTCTGCTTCTAAGACATTCATAAATGCTATCGACTCGTTCTTCTTTATAGTCTAACCTCTTTAGTAAAAATTCTTCGATATATTCCTAGTCTCAAAGTTTTATCCTAGCCTTTATATCCAAATGGTTACGTGCTGCCATATCGGGACGCGGCTCATTTTGGTCCTGTTGGTTCGATCAATCGGGTTCGACTGTATTGTGTTATCATATTTACACTATTTAAATAGTCTTATTACTGGATGCTATTTTTTTATCATTCCTATACTTAGGGGTCCATTAGGGGCCCTTTTGCATTGCTTGCAGTTTTGTAATTATGGTCTCCTAACACTTAGCACCCCTGTACCAACTTTATTGTCTTATTTTGTGCCTATCTGTTTTTTTTTTTTAGTAAAAGGATGAGTACAGGTAATTAGATCAAAACAATTTTTTTTTTTTTTTACACCAGGTCCACTCTTTCCAGGGGGGGGGGGGAAATAACAGTGAACTGACTTGAATCGTACATCTGACTGTACAGATTTGAGTAGAACAACTTTCATAGACTTAGTGATGTGAATGCCAGGATTTCTACTACTACTCTTTCAAATGAATCCTTGCTTCCCATTCACCTTGTTTCATTCAGAAACTTGTTTGTTCTTCCATTCATTGTTTATAAAACGTATACCTGACTTACTGGGGCCGAAATGAACTATCCTAAAGATCTGGATTAAATAGCAATTGATAATTCAATGCAAAGTGAAGAAGTGTATACATAACATGCTGGTTGTTAATCCCTGGTAAGACTCCGCTACAGCCAAGGCTTGGGCTAGAGCTGACTGCTAACAAGTCACTAAGATACTCACTCCGACTGGCTGCTTAAAACTGGTGCACAACAAAAGTGAGGATTTTGACACTCTTCATGTTACCTCAACATCCGGGAAATCACTAATTCTCTCCCTCGCCTAGTTAGTTAGCCTTAAGCCTTTTTTTTTTCTTTTCAAACGAAAGTTGTTTTTTTTTTCAAAAGTGGCAAGTTTGTAACTAGTTTAAAAAGTATTTATCTGGTGATTTTGAAATTTGACTGAACAGGGCGGTTCATTGTGGAAATACAGAAAAAGTCGATCTTTTTTTATTTTTAGAAGTACCGTAGCCCCAAAAAAATATTATCCATAGGTACTCTGATAGTTTAATATGTTTAGAAAGTATCACAAATGTTTACCCCCCCCCCCCCTTTTTTTTTTCCCCCATTCTTTTCCCCCCATTCTTTTCAGAACTGGTAGAATTTTGAGCAAATGATGGTTGAAGTATCTATAATCTATATATACACCATTGATATGCGTTGTCCCATTAACTAGTAGGATTGTGCTAAATGCTGCAAAATAACAAGCAAAAAAAAAAGAATAAAAATGTAACATTGTCGGATGCTTCGAAAGAGAAAAAAAAGTATTGTTAGTCACATCCTTGTCTGGAACGAAGTAGGACAAACGCGCCTATTGAAATACTATATAAGCAGTCGCAAACATGCTGTCGTGATTGATAAAAAATAATAAATTTGTTCTTTAAATTCATCTAACTAGTTGGACTACACAAATATGTGCTTTCATTAGTGTGATTCCAACTTGAGCCACTAGTTCGTGTATTGGTTTTCAATGTGGGAATATTGTTTATGATTCTGATTCATTTCGGTAATGTGCTGTGCAAGACAAAATAATTAAAAGGTTAAATTATCGTGGGTAAAATTGTTTTGTAGGTAATACTTTGACTAGTCTAGTACCTAAAGCATTGTGTTTGTTGAGCATTTCAAATAACGGTGCACGCAGTCCTAGTTAGATGTATACCAGTTGTCTGTGCTTGCAAGGTATTAACAATCAAAACTTATTCTAAAGTTAAACATGATGGATGTATCATCAAAGTTGAGTTAACGTTAAAAAAGAAATGTTATATCTATTATCAGTGCAGACCAAACCGATTGGGTTTCTACCTATTCATGCCCAGAAATACCATCGGCTCTCATTACTTAGGATGGCGCGCTATCATATCCGATCTGTTGTTGCGTTTAAAAATTTTTGTACAGGCAGATACACTATATACGAGCACACCGGAAGTGTTGCTCTGTCGGTTGTTATGGAAATGTAGAGACTCCTAACAAAAATCTACTTACTTCAACACCGATCGAGGCTGACTTGACAAGCGCCATGAACCGAAGTAACCTTAGCATCCAGGCATTGTCATCGTTTGTACATTGTGAGCAGGGTGCCGGCTAGGTTTGAACCCGGGGTAGTTCACTGTGGCTGTGCTCTGAGCTCATTCCTTGTATATTTATGTACACACGCCAAATGTTTCAATCCAGCCAGTATATCAAGCAGCGGGTTCACCGAGTCTCCTCCCCTTGTAACATGGATTCAATGACTTTTTTTCCATGTAGAACAATGGCTCCAACTGAACACTATCATCACAAACCTCTTCTCTGACACAGACATTTTGGACGGTAATCCAACTCAGGTACCTTATGTTGGTCTACATAGCATTGCATATCCTCGTCTTTTGGGCGAAGTAGAACGGTTGTGGGGGTGGGCTGTAGAAGATTGGCTTACCCCCTCCCTATTTTCCCTCAACTACTCAGCTAGAATTTTAAGCATCACTTCTGAGTGTGAGCACTTAATCTAATACTCTTACCTAAATAACCTCTCTGTCTTCTTCTTGCTATCGCCCTGCGCGCTTGTTGTTAACATCAGCACACAAACGAAATTCATTAAATACTGTTGATTACTGCGATGTGAACCCACCTACCTTACCATGGTATGTACACTGCTAGTAATAGTAAGTCTCGGGGAGAAACAAAATGTGTTAACGTAAAACTACATTGATTGGAAAATTTCGAATACATTTGGATGGGGAAACTTGAGTTATCAAATTAAGTTCTTATATTGATAAATGAGAACAGAGTGCGTTACTTTTTTGGTATGTCAATATATGTTACCTGACCCTTAGTGCATAGTGTGATGTCCACGCTATGGCTATACTCAGCACTTGAAGAGGTAAAATTCGTCTCCTCATAGTTGGACAGTGAAGCCGATCGGTGCCGTTGGGCTTGTACCCTAGCTAAGCATCCTCTGGGGATATGGAAGACGCACTCTACAAAAGCAACTCCTTACAATTAATTGTCTTCTTGAGATTCTGTCCCCTCTTCCCTTCCCTCATCTTATTACAAGAAGTTTGGAGGGGGGGGGGCGTGTGGCGGCCTTTCCTCTGAAGCGACTCCTAAAAAAAAAAACGATGGGTCATACCGTTGTAAACACTTCCTCTATGACGTCGCGGGGACAGTTTTGCGTTGTATCCTGTTTCTTTGGAGTTGAGTCAAAACTACAGGTAGGTACTCGCGTCGAGATCTAAATTTGTTGGCTAATCTAGGCCACTCGCGAGCTGACGTCACAAAGGTCGTCTAGTTTTCACCGCGTGCCAGCTACCCTCACCCCCCCCCCCCCATCTACTGGGAAAGTAAGGTATTAAGCACACTTTTCATTCGCGAATACGCTTTCTTTCTCCCCTTAGTTTTTGATTTGTTTTTCTTTGTTTGTTATTGAATTTTTTTTCCCTCCCTAAGCTCTACCTCTAGCAAGTGTTCCAGTTATCTCTCTCTACTAAATTTTGTTGTTGTTGTTGAAAGATCAACACGCTGATAACGCAGACTATAAACAGAGATGATTACTTAGGTGAAAGCTGCATTTTACGTTGTTGGCTCACTGCCACTATCAATAAGTCAATTAATGTAATTTAATGGACTGCGTTAGCGCTTTAAAATGTACAGCCATCGCCCCAGTCCCCTCCATACACGCACGCACAGCGTTTCGACGGGCTTCTAGCTTACTCGATCCGGCACTGGAATCTTATGCAAACAATGGTGTGCACCTATTTTCTTTTCAAGACGTCTGTGTTAAGTAAATGTGACTTGGTACTATGAGGTTGGCGCCGGTCACGTGACTCTAACCATTAGATGCGCCTTGCACACGCGGTAACAAAAAAAAATTGCCTGAAAATTGCATTGCGCAAATTAACGAGGGTGGGGAGGGAAGGGAAAGAGGTGAAGAGTTAAGCCAGACGCTATTTTTGCTCCCGCTCATTTCTATTTCTGAACCTCTGGCAAAACATTTCCCCCAGATTTGTTACGTCCACTCTTCTGTTACGTCGGCACGCTTGGGACACACCTTATGGCGCTATTTATAGGCTGAGCCTTTGGATGTAAGATACAAGTCTAAACCAGTAGCAGATGAACAAGAGCATTGATTTATTGTGTTCTTATTGGCGGGTGGGGAAGACTGTACCTTACACTCTTCTTTAAGCTCAGTAGCTCTTTGCTCTGTTTATATGAAGCAGTTGCTAGAAAAGGTTTAAAAAACATGAAAATAACTATGTGAAGTCAAAATAATAAACACTGGAGGAATGAGGACTTTAATTTCCCTTAGATTAAGATTAAAAAATCTGCCATGTGCCTTATTACATGTTTATTATTAAATTAATAGCTTTAGTACAATGTTTATTGTCATAATATATCATATTAAATACAGATGTCAATGAAAAAGTTGTTAAGTCTGTACATATGTCAATGAAAAAGTTGTTAAGTCTTTACATGGGTTTCACTAAAGAGCTTTGGGTCATTTTTATTGATTCAGCAATGGACCATTATGAGACATTAACTGATGTCTTATTTAAAAACTGAGGATCTTTGGTCCTCATCCTATGAATGGGAACATCCTTCAGAAGAAGATAAATTGTCAAAAGTGCATGTTAAATAAGACATAAACTCTGCTAAGTTATTGGATTTTTATGTCTTGATATCATTGTGAAGTGAATATATCTCCATAGCAGATGGGAGCTAATGCTAATCTCTTGTTTGTTTGTTTTTTTGTTCTATGATTCTAATGAGTTGCTGTCTTGTTTCAGGACCCCAAAGACACCCCTCCACCAACTCGTGTTGAGACAAGAGATGAGAGGAAAGAAAGAAAAGTGAGTATTTGTGTACTGTAGACCCATCCAGGCCCCCCCCCCGGGGGCTGGGGAGGTATCCACCCCCAAGAAGTTGTGTGTGTTAGAGAATGTATACAGACTCTGGAGAAGCAGTCAACTTGTGGACTAAATGATGAAGTGTTAATGACTCCTGCTGGCCTAACAAAGGCTGACAGGAAAGCTTAGACAAATAAATGGCCAACATTGAGGGGTATAATGTCTATCTTAAAGAGCTAAAACTAAAAAAAAAAATGAAAACAAGAGCAGTGTGTTGGTGATAGAAGTAGGTAGATGGAATACTTTGACACAAGCTCTACCTGTTGCTGGTAGGGTGGAGAAACTCTGGTACTACACAAGTTTTTTGGCCATAGTGTAAAGAGTTCACTAGTCTCTATGGGACATTTTTGTAAGTACAGAGCTGGGTCATGGACATACAGCTTGAGAAAATTTTTTCTGATAACTTAGGGTAGCAAATCTTCCTTTCATGTTGATTTTATTATTGTAAGATAATTAGGATGGTAGAAAGAACTAAATGAATTATCTCAAAGTTGGCAACAAATTGCATAAAAGGTATTAAGGAAGTATAACAGTCTTAAAGTGAATTTTGCATTATGTATAAAAAAAACTTGACTATATTAGTATTATTATTATTACATAAGTGATTTAAAAAAAAAATTAAATTTTTTTTCTCTCTAGCGCAAAGAAAGACAGGAGCAGCATGCTTACAAATTGGAACAAGATTTGGCCTTGTGTAAGTTTCAAGTTTGTCTTTGAAGAATATTGTAGTTAGAAAGTATGGAAAATGAATTAAGATGTCATGGTTCAAAAAAAAAATTGCTACATTGCAGTTCCTTTATTTGCTTGAAGAGATTTCGTGACACTTAACATTTGTACAAGCAAATTAGAGCATCTTGGAATACACTTAAAAGCAATCTTAGTTGAAAGTCTGATTAAACTTTATGTACTCTGAGGACAGATCTAGTTTCTATCGCACATTCCTACAGGCAAGAGCAAATTAGCTTTTTAGAAAAGTTGGGAACTCTTTTCCCCCCATGAATTTCTTTCAGAGGTGTTCCTTCAGAATTGAAGATTATATATCCTAGTGCACCTATCTCCCCCAGGACAGCAAGATGAATTTGTTATATGTGGTGTGTCAATGAATTTTTGTGTGAATAGTCTAACATAGAAGGGGTGGCACACTGCTTCTATTGTTTTCTTCAGCACAACATTTATATGTAATCATATGCTAAGTAAGCTTTCAGTTCTTTTACATTATTTACTGGGATTGTTTTTAAATAGCACTGAAAAACACATCATCATTTATAATCAGCTCACAATGTGTTCATTTAGGGTACATATGTTGTTCTCTATGACCTGGATAAGTGCCAGTCAGCACAAAACTGTATAACTTTATACATTAAGGTTTTCATGAACACCGGAGCCATGGTGGTTCAAAAAAGTTATGTGTTTAGGTTCAAAGGGAAACAACTGAGATTTTAAGCCACCTAAATAGGATTTCCTTGCTCAGTTGATTACCTTGGCATATTTTCTACACTATATGTTCATGATCTTACTCTTAGATTGATTGTACTAGATTGATATCATGTATTAGTTTAAATTCTGCTTCATTATCCTGGATTTTTCACATGTGCAGCTTGCTGTAGCTGTGTGTGTAGTAAACACCAGGTAGAGAAATGTCCAATCAAAAGTTCTTGTTTAGTTTTTTGTTTTTCTGAACAAGTTCCAGAGGTTGGTAACATTGACCAATGAGAACTTCTATGTGTACTGTTTGATACTTTCCGTCCTCTTTAGTTCCAAATATTACATTTATATATATTTATATTTATTTCATGTTATGGATTATAACAGTGTTGAAAAGAATTTTTTTTTTTAGAGTTCATAACTGTTTTTCTTTTCTTTATGTTCTATTTGTTGAAATGCTGATTGTTTATAAGGGTTTCATTAAACGCTCTTTATTAAAGTACATTTTATCCTAAAAGTTTCATTCATCCTTATTAGCTTGACTGCAATGAAATTTCAACTGTTACATCAGTTAGTTATATGTTGAAATGACTTATTTTTAAAATAATTTTAGCTGCTTGAAATTTTGTTAAAATGTAAAATTGTTGTATGGTCCAAGATAAACTGATTTTTACTTTGATAGTGCAATGTTGCAATGCAATAGTTATTGATACCAACTGATTACGTGTATTGGTGTTGTGTTATGTTAGTTTGTGAAAGCCAAAGTTTTCTATCATGTGTCTTTCACAAAGCTGTGGGGTTAAAGTAAAGTAAACAGTTCTACTTTCAGACCTTGTGATCTGTAGGCCAGATGATGTAAAGGTCATGTTTCTTTGGTCCACAGTTAACAAAATAAAGACCAATGGCCTTTACTTTCCCCAACTAATGTCCAGTACCCATTAGAGCTTGATGGACTCAGATGCCCCCTAAAGATTCCCTATTTAAAAAATCCCAGGATTTGAACCCAAGTCTGTAGGATTACGGGGGGGCTGGGGGGAACAAGATTAATTCATTCCAATTCACAAAAGTGTCAAAAATGTCTTCCATCCATATGAAAAAGTTTCATTGGAGGTATAAAAGCATATTTCAATATATTCACCTAACTATAAAGTTTTATTGGGGAAGATTTCACCAAAATATGTGCCATTTAACTAGCAAGCTAGTTCCATCTGTTAATAACATTGACCAATGAGAAGTTTTACATGTACTTATTAGCTACTTGCCTTCCAAATATTTGTGTTGTGAGGCTAACTACAAAGGTAATTCCATCCTACGACAAATTTAATTGGAAGGTTGAAAAACAATGTATCCTATCGAAAAGTGAAGTTCTATTAGGAGGTTTACAGAATGTATTCCATCCAACTGCCAATGACAATCCTGGATTTTTCACATGTGCAGCTTGCTGTAGTTGTGTGTGTAGTAAACACCAGGTAGAGAAATGTCCAATCAAAAGTTCTTGTTTAGTTTTTTGTTTTTCTGAACAAGATCCAGAGGTTGGTAACATTGACCATTGAAGCTTTGAGATTTTTTTTTATCACAGATCTGTCATTCTTCTATATTTGAATGTTTAAATGTGACTGTCATGTTTGTAATGGGCATTGCATATTTTAATATTTCCCCTTTCATTAGAATTTTGCTTCCTTTAGAGTTGAAAGTTAAGAACAATTTCTATTAGTTGATGCTAATTGTCTTTGTGATGCATATTTTTGTTATGTTCAGTTATGTATTGTTTCCTTGTGGTTCCAGTACACAAACTAATAACTAAGTGTCTCAATATCAGTCCATTGTTATGGGGGACACAAATTCCATGTTATTTTACGGCCAACAGCAGGATATTTTGTCATTCTAATTGTAGAGTACTTTCCCTTTGATTGATGCTATAGGCTTAGAGGAATTGTCACTGTTTATAGGGATATAACTCAGCAATTCATCCATCCTTTGACATAATGGTATTATGATTGTGCCAGAGAGTGATGTATCTGCCTAGATAGAACACAGATGATAGATGATGCTGTGTAGATAAAATTCTTTGGATGCTTGTGTTCATGTTACCCTCCTGGATTTTTCACATGTGCAGCTTGCTGTAGTTGTGTGTGTAGTAAACACCAGGTAGAGAAATGTCCAATCAAAAGTTCTTGTTTAGTTGTTTTTTTTCTGAACAAGATCCAGAGGTTGGTAACATTAACCATTGTAAAGCCTCAATGTATGTTTTCTAATTAATAAAAATGTGTACAATTTTTTTTTATCTTTCATCAGATAAACACACTTAGATTTTTGTTTTGATTCTAACAGTGTTTTCATGATTGCCTTTCCTCTATTTGTTTATAGGGGACCCATCCAGCAATCCTAACTCCACAATGGATCCTTTCAAAACACTTTTTGTGGCCAGAATTGTAAGTAATAGTTTCATTGAAGTTTACTTTTGGACAACAGGGTCACATTACTGATAAGAGTGATCACAGCAACACCCCCATCCCTCCAATGTTCGTAAGTGCCTTGTTGTTTAAAACATATCTCAAGGTTGAACCTTTTTATAATTCCTCTATTCCCCTTGTTAATTCACCAGCTCAAAAACCTTGGAGAAAAAAAAAAACGAACTCTAAAAATGCCTTTTATGATTTTCCTAGAAATTAAACAGTTGATCTGAATAGAATTACTGGTACTGTCTTCTTGACCACACTGGGAAGAATGTAGTTTGACCATTATAATTTTTCAAAGTGTAAAACATAATAATTTGTTGTTAGTGTTAGCATCTGTATTGTTATGGTGGTATGTTGTGTTAGTAGTCCTGAGGTGGACAATTGTAGTCAAACTGAATCTCCTTTTGTTTGGATCAATACAATTATCTTATCCTAAATGGGGCTAGAGGGCTAGACTTTATATTTAACAGACCACGTCTTAGGGTATTTCCTGATTAAGGCCCTATTCATCAAAAATGTAGCATATATTGTTAGAAAGGTACAAGACCGTTCACTCCGAAAGATTAACAGACTTAAGTATACATTGTGATGGCAACATTATACAAGCTACAAGATGGGCTTCTTCTTTTCAATCACTTGGTGTCAATAGACTTCTGATTCAACCGATAGATGGTGAAAATGTCTTCCGATTCTGCCTAGTTTCTAGTGACACCGAAAAGCGCAATGACCTTTATACTGGCAATCAAAGTATTCAATACAATTCAACTAGATGATATATCAACATTTCCGGTGGAAATTTTGAGTGAGCCTGGTGTGAATGTAAAGTATATAGTTACATTTTGTTTGGTGTCATATGAAAACTTTAATCAAATTTCCTTATGGATCAAAAGATCATTATTCTATTTAATTAAAAGTAAACTCGCAGTAGGTCAGGTGGCTAGGAAGACCTAGCTGTGAGCTACATATGCTTCTAAGGACACTGGACAAAGACAATGAATTGCAGCGGTTGTCAACAAAATGTAGTGTTTATTTTGTTAAAGGCCAATCGCGAAGTATGTCTGCGTGCTTGCGCTGTCTTAACTTGATACATGCTAGTAATGTTAAACCCTTACTACACATGTGTACTGACACAGACAAGTAATGCCACACCGTGAGTTCTGACACACTGCTCACCTCTCTGTTGACTATGCGAAACATGATCTGACATTACATGGGAGACGACTGATCATATCCAAGATAATGTTCGAATTGGATCGTAGCACATCAATCGTAGTTTATGAATAAATCACCGGACAGTGTTCTGAGATGCTTCAGTTCCTTTAGTCAACTATAGCCTAGCATCGACAAACAAAATTCCTAGTGACATCTCAAGTTTTATCGTTGACTGTTTTACTATTCCGTGTTTGTATCGCGCATGAAACAGCGCTACTCACTCTGAAAAACAGCTATTCACATTGAAAAACAGCTACTCACACCGAAACACAGCTTTTCACATTGAAAAAAACAGCTACTACCATTCACTTTGTTGACTATGTCGACCCGTGAGATGTGTTAACTCCTGACACAAGTGACATATGGAGTCAATAGTAACTTGTACACAGCACGTTCTAACCAACTGCTTCCACTAACTTTAATCCCTCAAGTATCGGCGTGTCGGCAAGCGAAAATAAAATTCGATTCTTCTGACCTTCTGGCCCACGAGGCGATTGTTCCAAGTCTAAATTAATCATGTTAGTTTCTATTCTGCAAGTCTTGCCGACCAGGTCTGGGATCCACGCTTGTTGCCACTCTAACCATCTTGTCATTGTCCTTGAAGCTCGATCTCCTGGTCCCGAAAACACTAACCAGTCACACGTAGACACACACGCGTCACTTGAACACGGCACTGGAGAGAAATGAAGTTCATATAGTGGACTTTGTGATTGGCGTGGTCTCTAGTGACCTATCTCCCCACGTCAAGTGATCAAGAGTAGAGAACAAAACATGTCGACAAGCTGTTTCATGTGAAGACCAGGCGAACATCTAGCTTCATTTATTTTCCCCCTTGATGGAATTTATTTTATCCCTGGCTATGAATGAATATTGAATCAAAACGAAATCCTTTACTGGTTAATCCTTCAATTGCTACAAATATAATTTATGAGACTGCTACGATTAAGAATCAATAAAGAAATAAATACAAAATGCTCTGATCGCGAACCGGCTGCCTATACTAGTCATAAGCTGCACTGGTTTATTTGAAGTAAAAATGATTGCAATTAGAATGACAAGACTGCCACTAATGGAAAAGACACCAAACAATGGTTCGTGTCAGCGTTGCCTATGTATCTGTCTTGGAACGAGCAACTCACGACAAGAATGCCAACATCAGCTTAGGCTTGATGTGCATGGGAATGGTTCTCATTTCTGTGGCGCTACAGGCACCCTGAAGAGTTTCAGCTACATGTCAGGTTTTAGATACGTCAATAAAAGTTAAGCACTGCGCTAGACTACTACGTCATATGATGGTGCTAACTAGTAACTATATTCTATTGGGCAATCGAAAGATGGGTATTGAGAGTATGTCAAGAATACCGCCATACTATTTAGACTAGTTAGACTATATGGGTCAACCATCACTCTCAAACTACACAAACACACGCATACACGCATACACACACACAAAACAACAGCACCTTCTAATATGAGGCACTTCTAAATCGTTTTGTATTTTGTTATTAATGTTTAGAACTGCAATGTCACATTTCAGCGACGAGGTGGGGTGAATACTATTTAAGAATTTAAAAAAAAACTCCTTACCCCCCCCCCCCCACTAAGCCAGGTGTACCTACGACCAACACATTTTATTGGTTATTAGATCACGAGCTTTTACCAACATTTACCGCCTGTCCAAAGTTAACAATGTGGTACCAACTCGGCATCCCTGGTTGACATTATGATATGTAATGTACACCGCAAGCACAGGGTATTTTGCTTGTACACGTGTACAGCTGTGACGACAGCAGTTCAGACGTAGGCTGTAAGTAGGTTTCCCCTTCAATGAGACCGGTGGAGGCCTACATAACAGAGGCCAGGTAAGAGGTCTGGCAATTAATGTCACTGGCTAATGAATACCAGCCCGGTTTCTCTGATGTTGTCATATTTTAGAACGTAATACTGTGCACTAAACAAACATTTAGTAAGTGGCTAAGCTAACACTGCTTCCCAACCATTTAACTCTTTTCCAGTCAGCACAGGCCATTCTATTTGTTTCTTTTTTAGACAAAAGCTTGAAGAGACTATAGTTTCACTGGGACCGAGTACATTGAGCCCAGTACAGAAAGGTTTACTTAACTTGTATATTGACTAGGGATTGCTGCATCACCATCTCGGTGAGAGACATTGGCTTGCTATCACTTCCAGGCTGACACTATACACATCAATTTATGGAAAGGGAATAAATCTATCTTGCAGGCAAACCCCGGGTGTTTTATTCATATATTTAGGTGTCATCTATTGGGACTCAATCGATTGGTTAGGTGTGTGTGTATCGTGCAGCGCTAGAAAGAGTTGGTGTGTCGGAGAAACTTTCGATCGTGTGTGTTTATACTTGAAGTTATGTCTTGAGATCATTTAACTTTGAATGTCGCGTTCCTGTCTTTGAAGTAGACATCGATGCAAGGATTATTGAATTATGATTAGAAGCGAGGCGAGCTTGTGCTGAATGATTATTGAATGATT
>JADKLZ010072277.1:0-13284 GCA_021533235.1 Biomphalaria straminea | reverse complement strand
CCCTAGCGAATACATTGTCTTCTGTAGGGTGAAGTTTTTTTTTTTTTTACTCCTTTGGTCTACTCGGTACGAGGGGGGAAAAGTCTTTTTATTCCGTTCCATCAGACGCTTGATAAAATGATTGCATTAGGTAAAAAAAAGAAAAAACAGCCCCCATTCCTTCATGTACCCCCCTCCCATCTTGCACAGTATGGCATCATTTCCAACCTACCTTCTGTTTCTCGTACTCATTTCTTCACACCGTGCAGGCACGCGCTGAAGATTGATGTGTGAGATTGGGTGTCACTTAAGGATGGAAAGAGGGTACAAATATTTGTGGAACTAGTTTGGAGTTAAGGGTCTGCAGGAGTGGACAGGTTATGCAAACCTGGTGCGTGTGCGCGCTATCTACATCAATCGTACAGTCAATATCAAAGTATTTTTTTTTGATGGCGGATTGAGGCCAGTTTTAGTCTAAGTTGAAAAGTATGAGCGCCAACACTAGCTCTCTTCATGTCTGTTTTATATTGAGACCTTGCTGTTATTAGAGCATACGTGTAATTTTAAAACAGAAACTAGTTTAGACCATTACGCTGTATTTGGGTTTGACACCCAAAGCACATAATTAGCTCGGTGAAAGTTCTTAAAGTACTTCTGCTTCTAAGACATTCATAAATGCTATCGACTCGTTCTTCTTTATAGTCTAACCTCTTTAGTAAAAATTCTTCGATATATTCCTAGTCTCAAAGTTTTATCCTAGCCTTTATATCCAAATGGTTACGTGCTGCCATATCGGGACGCGGCTCATTTTGGTCCTGTTGGTTCGATCAATCGGGTTCGACTGTATTGTGTTATCATATTTACACTATTTAAATAGTCTTATTACTGGATGCTATTTTTTTATCATTCCTATACTTAGGGGTCCATTAGGGGCCCTTTTGCATTGCTTGCAGTTTTGTAATTATGGTCTCCTAACACTTAGCACCCCTGTACCAACTTTATTGTCTTATTTTGTGCCTATCTGTTTTTTTTTTTTAGTAAAAGGATGAGTACAGGTAATTAGATCAAAACAATTTTTTTTTTTTTTTACACCAGGTCCACTCTTTCCAGGGGGGGGGGGGAAATAACAGTGAACTGACTTGAATCGTACATCTGACTGTACAGATTTGAGTAGAACAACTTTCATAGACTTAGTGATGTGAATGCCAGGATTTCTACTACTACTCTTTCAAATGAATCCTTGCTTCCCATTCACCTTGTTTCATTCAGAAACTTGTTTGTTCTTCCATTCATTGTTTATAAAACGTATACCTGATTTACTGGAGCCGAAATGAACTATCCTAAAGATCTGGATTAAATAGCAATTGATAATTCAATGCATAGTGAAGAAGTGTATACATAGCATGCTGGTTGTTAATCCCTGGTAAGACTCCGCTATAGCCAAGGCTTGGGCTAGAGCTGACTGCTAACAAGTCACTAAGATACTCACTCCGACTGGCTGCTTAAAACTGGTGCACAACAAAAGTGAGGATTTTGACACTCTTCATGTTACCTCAACATCCGGGAAATCACTAATTCTCTCCCTCGCCTAGTTAGTTAGCCTTAAGCCTTTTTTTTTTCTTTTCAAACGAAAGTTGTTTTTTTTTCTTCAAAAGTGGCAAGTTTGTAACTAGTTTAAAAAGTATTTATCTGGTGATTTTGAAATTTGACTGAACAGGGCGGTTCATTGTGGAAATACAGAAAAAGTCGATCTTTTTTTATTTTTAGAAGTACCGTTGCCCCAAAAAAATATTATCCATAGGTACTCTGATAGTTTAATATGTTTAGAAAGTATCACAAATGTTTACCCCCCCCCCCCCTTTTTTTTTTCCCCCATTCTTTTCCCCCCATTCTTTTCAGAACTGGTAGAATTTTGAGCAAATGATGGTTGAAGTATATATCTATAATCTATATATACACCATTGATATGCGTTGTCCCATTAACTAGTAGGATTGTGCTAAATGCTGCAAAATAACAAGCAAAAAAAAAAAGAATAAAAATGTAACATTGTCGGATGATTCGAAAGATAAAAAAAAGTATTGCTAGTCACATCCTTGTCTGGAACGAAGTAGGACAAATGCGCCTATTGAAATACTATATAAGCAGTCGCAAGCATGCTGTCGTGATTGATAAAAATAATACATTTGTTCTTTAAATTCATCTAACTAGTTGGACTAAACAAATATGTGCTTTCATTAGTGTGATTCCAACTTGAGCAACTAGTTCGTGTATTGGTTTTCAATGTGGGAATATTGTTTATGATTCTGATTCATTTCGGTAATGTGCTGTGCAAGACAAAATAATTAAAAGGTTAAATTATCGTGGGTAAAATTGTTTTGTAGGTAATACTTTGACTAGTCTAGTACCTAAAGAATTGTGTTTGTTGAGCATTTCAAATAACGGTGCACGCAGTCCTAGTTAGATGTATACCAGTTGTCTGTGCTTGCAAGGTATTAACAATCAAAACTTATTCTAAAGTTAAACATGATGGATGTATCATCAAAGTTGAGTTAACGTTAACAAAGAAATGTTATATCTATTATCAGTGCAGACCAAACCGATTGGGTTTCTACCTATTCATGCCCAGAAATACCATCGGCTGTCATTATTTAGGATGGCGCGCTATCATATCCGATCTGTTGTTGCGTTTAAAAATTTTTGTACAGGCAGATACACTATATACGAGCACACCGGAAGTGTTGCTCTGTCGGTTGTTATGGAAATGTAGAGACTCCTAACAAAAATCTACTTACTTCAACACCGATCGAGGCTGACTTGACAAGCGCCATGAACCGAAGCAACCTTAGCATCCAGGCATTGTCATCGTTTGTACATTGTGAGCAGGGTGCCGGCTAGGTTTGAACCCGGGGTAGTTCACTGTGGCTGTGCTCTGAGCTCATTCCTTGTATATTTATGTACACACGCCAAATGTTTCAATCCAGCCAGTATATCAAGCAGCGGGTTCACCGAGTCTCCTCCCCTTGTAACATGGATTCAATGACTTTTTTTCCATGTAGAACAATGGCTCCAACTGAACACTATCACCACAAACTTCTTCTCTGACACAGACATTTTGGACGGTAATCCAACTCAGGTACCTTATGTTGGTCTACATAGCATTGCATATCCTCGTCTTTTGGGCGAAGTAGAACGGTTGGGTGGGGTGTAGAAGATTGGCTTACCCCCTCCCTTTTTTACCTCAACTACTCAGCTAGAATTTTAAGCATCACTTCTGAGTGTGAGCACTTAATCTAATACTCTTACCTAAATAACCTCTCTGTCTTCTTCTTGCTATCGCCCTGCGCGCTTGTTGTTAACATCAGCACACAAACGAAATTCATTAAATACTGTTGATTACTGCGATGTGAACCCACCTACCTTACCATGGTATGTACACTGCTAGTAATAGTAAGTCTCGGGGAGAAACAAAATGTGTTAACGTAAAACTACATTGATTGGAAAATTTCAAATACATTTGGATGGGGAAACTAGAGTTATCAAATTAAGTTCTTATATTGATAAATGAGAACAGAGTGCGTTACTTTTTTGGTATGTCAATATATGTTACCTGACCCTTAGTGCATAGTGTGATGGCTATACTCAGCACTTGAATAGGTAAAATTCGTCTCCTCGTAGTTGCACAGTGAAGCCGATCGGTGCCGTTGGGCTTGTATCCTAGCTAAGCATCCTCTGGGGATATGGAAGACGCACTCTACAAAAAGCAACTCCTTACAATTAATTGTCTTCTTGAGATTCTGTCCCCTCTTCCCTTCCCTCATCGTATTACAAGAAGTTTGGGGGGGGGGCGTGTGGCGGCCTGGTCTTTCCTCTGAAGCGACTCCTAAAAAAAACGATGGGTCATACCGTTGTAAACACTTCCTCTATGACGTCGCGGGGACAGTTTTGCGTTGTATCCAGTTCTGTTTCTTTGGAGTTGAGTCAAAACTACAGGTAGGTACTCGCGTCGAGATCTAAATTTGTTGGCTAATCTAGGCCACTCGCGAGCTGACGTCACAAAGGTCGTCTAGATTACGCTGATAACGCAGAAAATACACAGAGCCCCACCCCCATCTACTGGGAAAGTAAGGTATTAAGCACACTTTTCATTCGCGAATACGCTTTCTTTCCCCCCTTAGTTTTTGATTTGTTTTTCTTTGTTTGTTATTGAATTTTTTTTCCCCTCCCTAAGCTCTACCTCTAGCAAGTGTTCCAGTTATCTCTCTCTACTAAATTTTGTTGTTGTTGTTGAAAGATCAACACGCTGATAACGCAGACTATAAACAGAGATGATTACTTAGGTGAAAGCTGCATTTTACGTTGTTGGCTCACTGCCACTATCAATAAGTCAATTAATGTAATTTAATGGACTGCGTTAGCGCTTTAAAATGTACCGCCATCGCCCCAGTCTCCTCCATACACGCACGCACAGCGTTTCGACGGGCTTCTAGCTTACTCGATCCGGCACTGGAATCTTATGCAAACAATGGTGTGCACCTATTTTCTTTTCAAGACGTTTGTGTTAAGTAAATGTGACTTGGTACTATGAGGTTGGCGCCGGTCACGTGACTCTAACCATTAGATGCGCCTTGCACACGCGGTAGCAAAAAAAAAAATTGCCTGAAAATTGCATTGCGCAAATTAACGAGGGTGGGGAGGGAAAGAGGTGAAGAGTTAAGCCAGACGCTATTTTTGCTCCCGCTCATTTCTATTTCTGAACCTCTGGCAAAACATTTCCCCCAGATTTGTTACGTCCACTCTTCTGTTACGTCGGCACGCTTGGGACACACCTTATGGCGCTATTTATAGACTGAGCCTTTGGATGTAAGATACAAGTCTAAACCAGTAGCAGATGAACAAGAGCATTGATTTATTGTGTTCTTATTGGCGGGTGGGGAAGACTGTACCTTACACTCTTCTTTAAGCTCAGTAGCTCTTTGCTCTGTTTATATGAAGCAGTTGCTAGAACAGGTTTAAAAAACATGAAAATAACTATGTGAAGTCAAAATAATAAACACTGGAGGAATGAGGACTTTAATTTCCCTTAGATTAAGAATAGAAAATCTGTCATGTGCCTTATTACATGTTTATTATTAAATTAATAGCTTTAGTACAATGTTTATTGTCATAATATATCATATTAAATACAGATGTCAATGAAAAAGTTGTTAAGTCTGTACATATGTCAATGAAAAAGTTGTTAAGTCTTTACATGGGTTTCACTAAAGAGCTTTGGGTCATTTTTATTGATTCAGCAATGGACCATTATGAGACATTAACTGATGTCTTATTTAAAAACTGAGGATCTTTGGTCCTCATCCTATGAATGGGAACATCCTTCAGAAGAAGATAAATTGTCAAAAGTGCATGTTAAATAAGACAAAGTCTGCTAAGTCATTGGATTTGATGGCTGGATTGTTATGTCTTGATATCAGTGTGAATTGAATATATCTCCATAGCAGATGGGAGCTAATGCTAATCTCTTGTTTGTTTGTTTTTTTGTTCTATGATTCTAATGAGTTGCTGTCATGTTTCAGGACCCCAAAGACACCCCTCCACCAACTCGTGTTGAGACAAGAGATGAGAGGAAAGAAAGAAAAGTGAGTATTTGTGTACTGTAGACCCATCCAGGCCCCCCCCCCGGGGGCTGGGGAGGTATCCACCCCCAAGAAGTTGTGTGTGTTAGAGAATGTATACAGACTCTGGAGAAGCAGTCAACTTGTGGACTAAATGATGAAGTGTTAATGACTCCTGCTGGCCTAACAAAGGCTGACAGGAAAGCTTAGACAAATAAATGGCCAACATTGAGGGGTATAATGTCTATCTTAAAGAGCTAAAACTAAAAAAAAAAATGAAAACAAGAGCAGTGTGTTGGTGATAGAAGTAGGTAGATGGAATACTTTGACACAAGCTCTACCTGTTGCTGGTAGGGTGGAGAAACTCTGGTACTACACAAGTTTTTTGGCCATAGTGTAAAGAGTTCACTAGTCTCTATGGGACATTTTTGTAAGTACAGAGCTGGGTCATGGACATACAGCTTGAGAAAATTTTTTCTGATAACTTAGGGTAGCAAATCTTCCTTTCATGTTGATTTTATTATTGTAAGATAATTAGGATGGTAGAAAGAACTAAATGAATTATCTCAAAGTTGGCAACAAATTGCATAAAAGGTATTAAGGAAGTATAACAGTCTTAAAGTGAATTTTGCATTATGTATAAAAAAAACTTGACTATATTAGTATTATTATTATTACATAAGTGATTTAAAAAAAAAATTAAATTTTTTTTCTCTCTAGCGCAAAGAAAGACAGGAGCAGCATGCTTACAAATTGGAACAAGATTTGGCCTTGTGTAAGTTTCAAGTTTGTCTTTGAAGAATATTGTAGTTAGAAAGTATGGAAAATGAATTAAGATGTCATGGTTCAAAAAAAAAATTGCTACATTGCAGTTCCTTTATTTGCTTGAAGAGATTTCGTGACACTTAACATTTGTACAAGCAAATTAGAGCATCTTGGAATACACTTAAAAGCAATCTTAGTTGAAAGTCTGATTAAACTTTATGTACTCTGAGGACAGATCTAGTTTCTATCGCACATTCCTACAGGCAAGAGCAAATTAGCTTTTTAGAAAAGTTGGGAACTCTTTTCCCCCCATGAATTTCTTTCAGAGGTGTTCCTTCAGAATTGAAGATTATATATCCTAGTGCACCTATCTCCCCCAGGACAGCAAGATGAATTTGTTATATGTGGTGTGTCAATGAATTTTTGTGTGAATAGTCTAACATAGAAGGGGTGGCACACTGCTTCTATTGTTTTCTTCAGCACAACATTTATATGTAATCATATGCTAAGTAAGCTTTCAGTTCTTTTACATTATTTACTGGGATTGTTTTTAAATAGCACTGAAAAACACATCATCATTTATAATCAGCTCACAATGTGTTCATTTAGGGTACATATGTTGTTCTCTATGACCTGGATAAGTGCCAGTCAGCACAAAACTGTATAACTTTATACATTAAGGTTTTCATGAACACCGGAGCCATGGTGGTTCAAAAAAGTTATGTGTTTAGGTTCAAAGGGAAACAACTGAGATTTTAAGCCACCTAAATAGGATTTCCTTGCTCAGTTGATTACCTTGGCATATTTTCTACACTATATGTTCATGATCTTACTCTTAGATTGATTGTACTAGATTGATATCATGTATTAGTTTAAATTCTGCTTCATTATCCTGGATTTTTCACATGTGCAGCTTGCTGTAGCTGTGTGTGTAGTAAACACCAGGTAGAGAAATGTCCAATCAAAAGTTCTTGTTTAGTTTTTTGTTTTTCTGAACAAGTTCCAGAGGTTGGTAACATTGACCAATGAGAACTTCTATGTGTACTGTTTGATACTTTCCGTCCTCTTTAGTTCCAAATATTACATTTATATATATTTATATTTATTTCATGTTATGGATTATAACAGTGTTGAAAAGAATTTTTTTTTTAGAGTTCATAACTGTTTTTCTTTTCTTTATGTTCTATTTGTTGAAATGCTGATTGTTTATAAGGGTTTCATTAAACGCTCTTTATTAAAGTACATTTTATCCTAAAAGTTTCATTCATCCTTATTAGCTTGACTGCAATGAAATTTCAACTGTTACATCAGTTAGTTATATGTTGAAATGACTTATTTTTAAAATAATTTTAGCTGCTTGAAATTTTGTTAAAATGTAAAATTGTTGTATGGTCCAAGATAAACTGATTTTTACTTTGATAGTGCAATGTTGCAATGGAATAGTTATTGATACCAACTGATTAGGTGTATTGGTGTTGTGTTATGTTAGTTTGTGAAAGCCAAAGTTTTCTATCATGTGTCTTTCACAAAGCTGTGGGGTTAAAGTAAAGTAAACAGTTCTACTTTCAGACCTTGTGATCTGTAGGCCAGATGATGTAAAGGTCATGTTTCTTTGGTCCACAGTTAACAGCATAAAGACCAATGGCCTTTACTTTCCCCAACTAATGTCCAGTACCCATTAGAGCTTGATGGACTCAGATGCTCCCTAAAGATTCCCTATTTAAAAAATCCCAGGATTTGAACCCAAGTCTGTAGGATTACAGGGGGCTGGGGAGAACAAGATTAATTCATTCCAATTCACAAAAGTGTCAAAAATGTCTTCCATCCATATGAAAAAGTTTCATTGGAGGTATAAAAGCATATTTCAATATATTCACCTAACTATAAAGTTTTATTGGGGAAGATTTCACCAAAATATGTGCCATTTAACTAGCAAGCTAGTTCCATCTGTTGATAACATTGACCAATGAGAAGTTTTACATGTACTTATTAGCTACTTGCCTTCCAAATATTTGTGTTGTGAGGCTAACTACAAAGGTAATTCCATCCTACGACAAATTTAATTGGAAGGTTGAAAAACAATGTATCCTATCGAAAAGTGAAGTTCTATTAGGAGGTTTACAGAATGTATTCCATCCAACTGCCAATGACAATCCTGGATTTTTCACATGTGCAGCTTGCTGTAGTTGTGTGTGTAGTAAACACCAGGTAGAGAAATGTCCAATCAAAAGTTCTTGTTTAGTTTTTTGTTTTTCTGAACAAGATCCAGAGGTTGGTAACATTGACCATTGAAGCTTTGAGATTTTTTTTTATCACAGATCTGTCATTCTTCTATATTTGAATGTTTAAATGTGACTGTCATGTTTGTAAAGGGCATGGCATTGCATATTTTAATATTTCCCCTTTCATTAGAATTTTGCTTCCTTTAGAGTTGAAAGTTAAGAACAATTTCTATTAGTTGATGCTAATTGTCTTTGTGATGCATATTTTTGTTATGTTCAGTTATGTATTGTTTCCTTGTGGTTCCAGTACACAAACTAATAACTAAGTGTCTCAATATCAGTCCATTGTTATGGGGGACAAAAATTCCATGTTATTTTACGGCCAACAGCAGGATATTTTGTCATTCTAATTGTAGAGTACTTTCCCTTTGATTGATGCTATAGGCTTAGAGGAATTGTCACTGTTTATAGGGATATAACTCAGCAATTCATCCATCCTTTGACATAATGGTATTATGATTGTGCCAGTGAGTGATGTATCTGCCTAGATAGAACATAGATGATAGATGATGCTGTGTAGATAAAATTCTTTGGATGCTTGTGTTCATGTTACCCTCCTGGATTTTTCACATGTGCAGCTTGCTGTAGTTGTGTGTGTAGTAAACACCAGGTAGAGAAATGTCCAATCAAAAGTTCTTGTTTAGTTTTTTTTTCTGAACAAGATCCAGAGGTTGGTAACATTGACCATTGTAAAGCCTCAATGTATGTTTTCTAATTAATAAAAATGTGTACAATTTTTTTTTATCTTTCATCAGATAAACACACTTAGATTTTTGTGTTGATTCTAATAGTGTTTTCATGATTGCCTTTCCTCTATTTGTTTGTAGGGGACCCATCCAGCAATCCTAACTCCACAATGGATCCTTTCAAAACACTTTTTGTGGCCAGAATTGTAAGTAATAGTTTCATTGAAGTTTACTTTTGGACAACAGGGTCACATTACTGATAAGAGTGATCACAGCAACACCCCCATCCCTCTAATGTTCGTAAGTGCCTTATTGTTTAAAACATATCTCAAGGTTGAACCTTTTTATAATTCCTCTATTCCCCTTGTTAATTCACCAGCTTAAAAACCTCGGAGAAAAAAAAACTTAACTCTAAAAATGCCTTTTATGATTTTCCTAGAAATTAAACAGTTGATCTGAATAATTGAGAAATAATTACTGGTACTGTCTTCCTGACCACACTGGGAAGAATGTAGTTTGACCATTATAATTTTTCAAAGTATAAAACATAGTAATATGTTGTTAGTGTTAGCATCTGTATTGTTATGGTAGTATGTTGTGTTAGTAGTCCTGAGGTGGACAATTGTAGTCAAACTGAATCTCCTTTTGTTTGGATCAATACAATTATCTTATCCTAAATGTGGCTAGAGGGCTAGACTTTATATTGAACAGACCACGTCTTAGGGTATTTCCTGATTTAGGCCCTATTCATCAAAAAATGTAGCATATATTGTTAGGAAGGTACAAGACCGTTCACTCCGAAAGATTAACAGACTAAAGTATACATTGTGATGGCAACATTATACAAACTACAAGATGGGCTTCTTCTTTTCAATCACTTGGTGTCAATAGACTTCTGATTCAACCGATAGATGGTGAAAATGTCTTCCGATTCTGCCTAGTTTTTAGTGACACCGAAAAGCGCAATGACCTTTATACTGGCAATCAAAGTATTCAATACAATTCAACTAGATGATATATCAACATTTCCGGTGGAAATTTTGAGTGAGCCTGGTGTGAATGTAAAGTATATAGTTACATTTTGTTTGGTGTAATATGAAAACTTTAATCAAATTTCCTTATGGATAAAAAGATCATTATTCTATTTAATTAAAAGTAAACTCGCAGTAGGTCAGGTGGCTAGGAAGACCTAGCTGTGAGCTACATATGCTTCTAAGGACACTGGACAAAGACAATGAATTGCAGCGATTGTCAACAAAATGTAGTGTTTATTTTGTTAAAGGCCAATCGCGAAGTATGTCTGCGTGCTCGCGCTGTCTTAACTTGATACATGCTAGTAATGTTAAACCCTTACTACACATGTGTACTGACACAGACAAGTAATGCCACACCGTGAGTTCTGACACACTGCTCACCTCTCTGTTGACTATGCGAAACATGATCTGACATTACATGGGAGACGACTGATCATATCCAAGATAATGTTCGAATTGGATCGTAGCACATCAATCGTAGTTTATGAATAAATCACCGGGCAGTGTTCTGAGATGCTTCAGTTCCTTTAGTCAACTATAGCCTAGCATCGACAAACAAAATTCCTAGTGACATCTCAAGTTTTATCGTTGACTGTTTTACTATTCCGTGTTTGTATCGCACATTGAAACAGCGCTACTCACTCTGAAAAACAGCTATTCACATTGAAAAACAGCTACTCACACCGAAACACAGCTTTTCACATTGAAAAACAGCTACTACCATTCACTTTGTTGACTATGTCGACCCGTGAGATGTGTTAACTCCTGACACAAGTGACATATGGAGTCAATAGTAACTTGTACACAGCACGTTCTAACCAACTGCTTCCACTAACTTTAATCCCTCAAGTATCGGCGTGTCGGCAAGCGAAAATAAAATTCGATTCTTCTGACCTTCTGGCCCACGAGGCGATTGTTCCAAGTCTAAATTAATCATGTTAGTTTCTATTCTGCAAGTCTTGCCGACCAGGTCTGGGATCCACGCTTGTTGCCACTCTAACCATCTTGTCATTGTCCTTGAAGCTCGATCTCCTGGTCCCGAAAACACTAACCAGTCACACGTAGACACACACGCGTCACTTGAACACAGCACTGGAGAGAAATGAAGTTCATATAGTGGACTTTGTGATTGGCGTGGTCTCTAGTGACCTATCTCCCCACGTCAAGTGATCAAGAGTAGAGAACAAAACATGTCGACAAGCTGTTTCATGTGAAGACCAGGCGAACATCTAGCTTCATTTATTTTCCCCCTTGATGGAATTTATTTTATCCCTGGCTATGAATGAATATTGAATCAAAACGAAATCCTTTACTGGTTAATCCTTCAATTGCTACAAATATAATTTATGAGACTGCTACGATTAAGAATCAATAAAGAAATAAATACAAAATGCTCTGATCGCGAACCGGCTGCCTATACTAGTCATAAGCTGCACTGGTTTATTTGAAGTAAAAATGATTGCAATTAGAATGACAAGACTGCCACTAATGGAAAAGACACCAAACAATGGTTCGTGTCAGCGTTGCCTATGTATCTGTCTTGGAACGAGCAACTCACGACAAGAATGCCAACATCAGCTTAGGCTTGATGTGCATGGGAATGGTTCTCATTTCTGTGGCGCTACAGGCACCCTGAAGAGTTTCAGCTACATGTCAGGTTTTAGATGCGTCAATAAAAGTTAAGCACTGCGCTAGACTACTACGTCATATGATGGTGCTAACTAGTAACTATATTCTATTGGGCAATCGAAAGATAGGTATTGAGAGTATGTCAATAATACCGCCATACTACTATTTAGACTAGTTACACTATATGGGTCCCCCATCACTCTCAAACTACACAAACACACGCATACACACGCATACACGCAAAACAACAGCACCTTCTTATATGAGGCACTTCTAAATCGTTTTGTATTTTGTTATTAATGTTTAGAACTGCAATGTCACATTTCAGCGACGAGGTGGGGTGAATACTATTTAAGAATTTAAAAAAAAACTCCTTACCCCCCCCCCCCCACTAAGCCAGGTGTACCTACGACCAACACATTTTATTGGTTATTAGATCACGAGCTTTTACCAACATTTACCGCCTGTCCAAAGTTAACAATGTGGTACCAACTCGGCATCCCTGGTTGACATTATGATATGTAATGTACACCGCAAGCACAGGGTATTTTGCTTGTACACGTGTACAGCTGTGACGACAGCAGTTCAGACGTAAGCTGTAAGTAGGTTTCCCCTTCAATGAGACCGGTGGAGGCCTACATAACAGAGGCCAGGTAAGAGGTCTGGCAATTAATGTCACTGGCTAATGAATACCAGCCCGGTTTCTCTGATGTTGTCATATTTTAGAACGTAATACTGTGCACTAAACAAACATTTAGTAAGTAGCTAAGCTAACATTGCTTCCCAACCATTTAACTCTTTTCCAGCACAGGCCATTCTATTTGTTTCTTTTTTAGACAAAAGCTTGAAGAGACTATAGTTTCACTGGGACCGAGTACATTGAGCCCAGTACAGAAAGGTTTACTTAACTTGTATATTGACTAGGGATTGCTGCATCACCATCTCGGTGAGAGACATTGGCTTGCTATCACTTCCAGGCTGACACTATACACATCAATTTATGGAAAGGGAATAAATCTATCTTGCAGGCAAACCCCCGGGCGTTTTATTCATATATTTAGGTGTCATCTATTGGGACTCAATCGATTGGTTAGGTGTGTGTGTGTCGTGCAGCGCTAGAAAGAGTTGGTGTGTCGGAGAAACTTTCGATCGTGTGTGTTTATACTTGAAGTTATGTCTTGAGATCATTTAACTTTAAATGTCGCGTTCCTGTCTTTGAAGTAGACATCGATGCAAGGATTATTGAATTATGATTAGAAGCGAGGCGAGCTTGTGCTGAATGATTATTGAATGATT
>JADKLZ010072276.1:14462-29208 GCA_021533235.1 Biomphalaria straminea | reverse complement strand
AGTAAATACAAGTGACAGTATTCATTGTGTCATAGTAATACAATAATTATTTTTTTTTTTACATACTTAAACATTTGTTTTGGACATGGCAAAAGTTCAAATCCTATTCCCAGTGAGAATGTATGAGTGGTCGTTTGTAATTCAATCCTAACATTGTAACTGTCTAGTGACGACTTTCGCTTTCAGTATAGTTGTATTAGTAAGGCTCTGGTCACGTGGCCAGTCTTATTGTGTATACGTTTTATTTTGTCACCAGGTTTATTGCTATCTCACTCCTTGTTTTTTTTTCTGGGTTTTTTTTCCTATTCAGTATTGATTGTTAAGGTTGTTATTGGGCAATGGACTGGGCCAACATTTAATTCTGTTACAGATTCAACTCAGCCTAATTGCAGTATGCAAACCACTACACCCTCCAAAGATATGGGATCAGAGCGCGTTAACATTCTATATTAGCGTGTTGATTCTCTTTACCATCATAGTGATAATAGTTTCTGGAATGCGAGCATTATCTTTTTTTTGTTTAAAGTTAGTTATTAACATGCTTAGTAGACATGGTCCACTTACCTTGTCCCCCCACCAGAACACATTACATTTACTGTTGGTATACATTGGCTGGACTGCAGCCCCCGAGTCAAGGGACTCTGATGGCCTTGTCCAGTAGCCAAAAAGTGAACATTTTATCCAAAGAATGAACGAGCTGGATATCCAGAGCCGCACTTCCTCCAGTAGAAACTCGTTTAAAGCCGGCACTGTTCCATTTCCACATAATCCAGTTCAAAAGAATGACAGACTTAGTGCTTATAGGATCTTTTTTTTTTTCTAAATCAGTGCTTTGTTATCAATAATTAATTTTCCATTGTCCCAGCCGGATATATTTCGTTGGGGAATGTTGGAAGTTCATTCATCTGGAACCGTTCAATAGTTGGCCACCTCCATGGCCCAAAAATAGAAATCCAGAGAGCAGCAGTGTCAATCACACAAAGTTCGGTTCATCCCGTGGACATTGGCATTGTTTGTTCCATTGATTGCGACATTGATTCTCCATTGGATCCGCCTCGTTCAAGTCCAGCAATGCAAATTGTGATATGGATGGTTTTAATTGACCGCTGACTATATTGACATAACTGCTGAATGTATTATTCAAGAGTGTAAGGAGGTCTGGATTTATTGTCTCCCAAGTCCAGGGAACGAGTCACTGGGTTCTTGGGGCAGGCTCACTTGCTCGCTGCTCATTATTATGTAATAACGTCCAGGGCAATGCGTCCCTCCCGGGACCTGCGCTATTGATATAGTCCTTAATATAGCCACTCTGTATTGACATGCATACGCTGGCTCAACAGTAATTGAATCACGGATTGTTTCCATTAAGGGCTGTTTGGTGGAGTCAATCAATTGCTTGTGGCGTTTTGTTGTAGAACAGAGAGGAGGGAGGTGGTGGCCAAACAAAGGAGCTACGTTCCACATGTCTCATCCCAGGTGACTGCTGAAACATTGCCGCGTGAGTGACGACCTTTTGACCCTTTCTTCTACCGGCATCGGCCTGTCTACACTAAGCAACTCGGGATAGAAAAGTTGTGATGTAGAGCATCGTGGATGAGATACAGGCTAACCTTGCAGGTGTTAGCACTTGTGTCAGCCAATACTTTCATTGGTCCAGCAATAGCCTGTGTAAGAAACGGCGTCGTTCTTGCTCATTCTTGGTTCACCTCAACTTAGGATGAAGAACACTGAAGTAGGAAGAACATGGAAGCGTTATTTAGGCCTCCATTATAAGGATCCATGGTCAAGAGTTAGAACAATTGATAGAACTCTGAGCAAACTTGTTGGAATGATTATGTATATAAATGTCCTATGTAGTATCTGTACACAATTAAGTCTTGGTATTTAGTTCGAAATAAATATCACCTTAACGCCCATTGGATTTCCACATAATTTGTTCTTGTAGCCTTACATCATTATAGACGTAATCATCACCGGACTATCCTTGTGCTACTTCCCAGCCATTCAATAAGTCGTGTCTTGAGAATGTAAACCAAATGGAACTCTATAGCCTTGGTGTATCCTAATAGACACTTTCTTTCACGGTGTTTTTGTTTCCTTCTGTTCCGCCTCACTCTCGCTGTTTCTCACGTGAAGAAATGTGTAGGCTTCTATCTCTGTAATGACCTGTTGAGTCAATTAACGAGTTCCATTGCACAGATCAAAAGTACTGGATGCATGTAGCGACTAAGCAACTCACGCGTCACACCTGCGCTCGATGCTGAGATGTCCACGTGCTCCAGATCTCTTTTTTTTTTTTTTTATTGAGTACCGGTCTGTCTGTATTGTTTAATAGTCCACTTATTGCCACATTAACATTTCATGCTGCATAAGGAACAGTTAATGATGTTGATCTCGAGTCTCCTCTATATTTTCTGGTGTTCTTTAGGCCCGTTTTCACGATTTGAGATCAGAATTATTCGAATGTGCATAAAATATCCAATAGCTTGGATAGAGCTGAGGGGAAAATCTTTGGGTTTTTAATTTTAAAAAACTTACATCAAGTTTTAAAACAGGAGAATATCTTCATATTTTAACTAATTACAACACTTTTAATTTGTCAAATCAATGCAAATTCAAATATCGATAGTCTCCCTTGAAATAAAAAAAAAAACACCAGTTGATGACTTCCATATTGAACATCCTACATTAAAAGAAAACTGAACAACGCACTGTTCAATCTGACAGTGTAATACGTTGAACTATTGACGGTCCGACTGAATGCACCTGTGCCAGGCGATACCCCCCTTCTCTCAGCCAGACTTCACTTTTCTTTGATTGCTGTACTCACTCCGATTAAGTATGTGCGTGTGAACGGCGCTCAACATCCGCTGCATGCTTCGCGATAGCTTTTCCCTCACGTGACCTATCTCCATTAGGACTGTCTCTTTGCTGAGACCATGGCCATCCGTCCAGAAGTGATTGGCCTCTACAGTGGTGCACGCCTAACAGTATGCACAGAGAAATAGATTTGACACAATTTCGCAATAATTCATTCCCAGCCACCGTCTTAGTGCATGTGTCTGACACGCGCGTGCCCTCATTCTCACTTATACTATGGCTGCAGGGGCTCCCGAAAATGTTGCGCTTTTTTTTTTTTATTAATGTTTGATGCTGAACCAAGTCGACCAATCCTACCTGTGGAATATTTGATAGATATCTTCACATTCCAAGACTTCTCTCTTGTGCTTGGCTTTATTATTCTCTTCAGTTTGATTGAGTTTTAACTTGCTTTTTTTCCCGTTTTTCAAAAGGCGTCAAAATGGAAAGTTCCGTTGTTTTTGTATTGTCCGCTTGTCTGTCACAATTAGCTCTTGCAACTGTCATTACGACATAATTTTACCATCGTCATGATTCAGCATTCATTTGATAGAAAGTTGTTTAAATTGGTATGTATATTGTATGCACCTAGATAGAAATCATGTTTCAAACAGGCTGCTCTTTGGCACGGTTTTTATTATTATAATTAACATACATAATCAGTGTAAGTTGCCCACATGGGCCGCATACACACATTCCTTTAGTCCAGTCTTAGGCTTCATTCTCCACTCTCGTGTTTTTTTTTTGTTTGTATTTGTTATGTTTCGACAGTCTAGTTTTGGTCTTTTGTTCGGTGTGGACCTGTTACAATATGGTTAAACGCAGAATCTATTTCTGACTTGCATTTCACGAGTCTTCACTTTGCCCGGTATTGGACTTGAGAACGTTTAGCTTACAATGTATGATCCTCCCATGTCCTGAGTGTTGGTTGTTTCCCTACCTTCTGGCAATGTCTTATCTGCTGTGTGTGTCTGTAGAGTAGTCACTTGGTGATAAGGCGAGTGTACACCTGAGCCCCCCACTTCTGATACCTCTCACTATTAACCTACTTTTTAGTTGTTGGAATTTTCTAACGACATTTATAGATGCATTCCTTTTTAATTAGGTTTCAAACCCGTCATTTGGCGTAGCTTTAGTTTGTAAACGAGTACATATAATTGTTTAAAATGGGTGTGAGGGTGAGACATTATAAAGGCAAATTGTGTCTCCTTCCCAGTTTAAGTTCTCCATTTTCGTTAACTTCGGACTGACTTTTTGAAACTATTGACAGAAGACTGGATCCGTCTATCAAGTCAGCCATGAATCCTCCAGTTTTTGTAATGTCCCAGTAAATGTCTAGTGCATGGGAAAATCGAGAAGATATTAAACAACTTTGTATGGCACCTTGTGTAACACCAGAATTGACTAAATCACAGGCTCGGTCGTGGTAATAATGAACAATGCTTCTCGTACACGCGTTGGGCCATTTCGAGTGCTCCTACAAAGTTACTTGCTTCTAACATAGTGTTTCTGTACTCGCCCACGTGTTCATTCAATACAGCCGTCTTCAGGCTTTGATTTAGATAACATATAGTAAATATACATAGAGAATATCTGGAGCATTGCCACCTAAAATTATGTCTATATAGATCTGCGTAGTGTGAAAACGTTGTCACGTGCATGAGCAGAACTAGGGACGCTATACCCCGAGGCTAGTGATAAAAGACAATCTATTTAGTACTGTGTTGCTAGGGTTAAGTGGTTAAAGAATGGTGCAAGAAGCGAATTCGTATCCAATGGCGCTTACAAATGTATGTGAACATTTGTTGTATATACTTGCATGGCTTTGCTTACGTTATTTTGTGAGCGTATCTTAAATATGGCACTAGATTTCTAGGTCACTGGAGCAGTGAGTAGGGAGAACTATTTAGGCAAATAACTGAAACGAAATAGATTGTGTTAAATCAATACCTGATGGCAACCAATGGCCTACTCTTGAGACTAGAAATGAACGTATAGCTAAAGTTGCTTCAATTAAAGTATCGGCTTTTAGTAATAACCGTAGAGGTGATTGATAACTGGCTTACTTCTTTACGCCCTGGCTTAATGGACTCGGCCTTCCTTGCTGACATCTTAATCTTTGGCTGTTCTTGAAAGCGGTTATTGGAACAAATCGATGTATCGACTCTTTCCGAATCAAATCGCCAATAAGCCTCACAGCATATAACTTTGAAAATGAAGGATATATGCCAAATATTTAACCCGGGGAAGGAGGGGGACCTAATCTTACAGGCATCAAGAGGTTCACCTCCCTACCCCACGGGGAAACCCACATACAGACCAAAGAGTAGGGTTAATTGCATTGAGACTTGTTAGACTTGGTCTAATACACATCATCGATCGGGTTGGGAGAACTGACCAAACACAACACAATCCGTATGCCATACTAGTAGATGTAACCTCCCCTCTTGTTTTAATTTTCCAATTCTTAGAGTAATTAGTAAAGTTGATTGAAATTGATTTTACCCCATTGATAATGTCAACTAAGGAGGTCTAGGTAGTTGAGATTAAACTTAATGAGACACATCGCTACAGCACGTTTCTATACAATTTGATGTTTCTTTACACATTTGATGTGACTGTGTTTGGGTGGAGGTTCCAGCTTATTTACACGCACAATGCTTTATCCTTTATGTCCATGAATGTGTTTCTTTGTCCCCAGATCTGTTTGATCAACGACAGAAACTCGGGCAAACCCCGAGGGTACGCCTTCATCGAGTATGAGCACGAGCGAGACATGCACTGTAAGTAGTCTGTGCACATTGCTTCTAATCTCTGGAGCCATCTCTCTCTTTTTTACCCTTCATACCTGCTTGGGAACAAACTTGACACAAACCTGTTGGGCTTGTTGCTGGCTAGTTCCTACCTGCTTCATTCACTGATTAGTCACGGCCAGCTGTGTAGAACAGACATTACGAAGTAATAAATGACTTGTTTGTTTCTTACACGACTTGCTGACTTGGGTGTCGCGCTGTTGAACTTGTAGGTGATAGGCCCACAGTGAGTGCTCATTCTCAAGCAGGATTACGTAAATTTCAAAGACAAAAAAAAATGTTATCGTTCTGTTGTATCATCATCTTTCTCATCTTTTTTTTTGAAACGTTTTGTTTATTGTCCGTCATGAATACTATTCCTTTATTCCAATCACTTGATATCTATGTATTGTTAATCATGAAGCTTGTGTGGGCAAATAAGGAGACTATCTGGACAGCACCCTCGCCCCCGCTCCTGCAGGTAAAAGCCCCCCATGTTCCCCCTATTCTCGCAATGGGTGCGGACTGTCAGGAGTACAGGTAAATCAGTACACGGTTTTTTTAAATATCTTTTTTTTTTCTCGTTAAGTCAGTCATCAGTATATGGGTAATTCAATGTGTTTAGATTCAAGTTATATTTAGCTTTGACTGATGTTTGGATATCATTTTGTTAGAGTTACTTTTAAAAGTACTATTTGGTACAGTCCACGTTTATCAAAAAGTGAGCTAAGGTTTGCCTAGTGTAAGGGCAAAATAAGGAAAAACTGGGTAAGTGCGTGGACAAGAGTGTAGTGAAAGCAGAGGACTCTGGGTAAGACTCCAACTAAACTGCGTGTCTCCTTATTTCTCCCGCAGCCGCCTCCAGCCAGCCCACTCGGATGCACGTGTGTGCACTACGCGTGTGGCCCCGCACGGACATGACCTAAGCCTTCTATACACACAAAACTACTATGTTGTCCTACTGTCTTCTGCCTAGGTTTGTATGTGCGTAGGTTTGTATGTGCGGTAAGACCTACTGTCCGCTGCTCGAGCTGCGCGCATACACAGCCGACAGAGAACATCTAGGTTCTTGGCAAAACATTTTTAAAAGATTCTCTTGTCTTAAACGGGTATTTTCTAATCGGGCTATTTTTTCTGCCTTAACCCCAAGTTAGAGAGAAAAAAAAAGTAGAATACTAAATAGTGATAAATGAACGCGAGTCCCCAAATAATGGAATAGCATGCAATCTCAATACATTGGCTAAACAATAGTAAATAGAAAATAAAGCTTCATTTTAAAATTACTGTTAAACTCCTAAAATCTTAAATTAATTTTTTTTCTAAACATTAATTAGTAGTCTTTTGATTTTTTTAAAACGTAAAATAAAAGTTTACAAAATTGTTAAAAGCGAATATTAAACACTACTAGCTTGAGCATTTAGATCTAGAAGTCTAATAGTGTCTACTAAAAAAATAAAAACCTCTCGCTGATGGGCCAGATTCCATCTTCTGTTGTACGTACAGCTAACGCTGTGCGTCCCTGTCACGTGTTTAGGGACGAAGTTGGAATCTGGTAGATTGGCGTTTCGGGTAAGTTCTTGGTGCCTCAAGGCGACAGACTGCCCTTGATGACCTACGCCCTTTGAACTTGCTAGAAACAAGTGTGGTGGGATTGGCTAACTCATCGGTAGGTTAGCGTAAGTTGTTTTTGTTTTTTTCTCTTCTACCTTTTGACATCCCATTGTTGACGTCTTGTCTTGTGTGATGTGCAAGTTTTGGAGTTTGGCAACACGGGAAAGTCTTCACTAGTTGGTTCTCTCTTCAGAGTATGGGACCAAAGTTCATAATGGTCTCATCTCCTTAGCAAAAAGAAAACTGTCGCCAGTTCTGGTGTCTTCTTTCTTTCTGGTCACTTTGTGACTGTTCAATTGTTTTGTTTAATCATATCTTCTTTCCACAGAGATTTCACCATCGGTTGGTTTTTTTTTTTTTTGGGTGTTTTTTTTTATCTAGACTATTTTTTTCCCCTGGGATTTTATTGTTTTATTTTTATTTGTAAAAGCGTGAATTTCATGTCATTTTTTTTTTAAAGAAATGTTTTTTACAGTACAATGTTCATTTCTGACTAGACACAACAGGTACATAATTAGAACCTCAGAAACTCTACATAAAATACTTAGAATTTGTATTTAGATTCTAAGGTTTTTTGTGTGTCAACACTGCTCTAATCCACCATTTAGAAACTTATCTTTGATCTTATCCACACAAGACACTGACTTAGTAAATAGAGACATTGCTTTGTATCATCTAAAAATAATTTTTTTTTTCTGATCAACACTCAACCCAAAATTTACAGTTACATTTGTTCCTCTACTTGGTGGCTTGATGCCTCAACATGTCAACCATTCTTAAAAACATAACATAAAGAAATACAAAGCACTGACTTTGTGACTGAGACTTGCTTAACGTTATGTGAAACCTGGCCCAGACTGACTGTCAACTGGACGTCTTATATGTAATGTCATGTTGACTGGGTGGTCCAGTGTCTTGTCCACTTCATTGTATGTCATGTGTGGTCCACTGTATGTCTCAATGTGGTCCACTATGTCTTAATGTGGTCCACTGTATGTCTTGATGTGGTCCTAAGTATGGTCTCATTGTTGACATCAGTTCTAATATGTGTCTGGTCTCTCTCTGTGGCTATAGCTGCCTACAAACATGCAGATGGTAAAAAAATTGATGGCAGGAGAGTGCTGGTGGATGTGGAGAGAGGTCGTACAGTCAAGGGATGGAGGCCCAGGAGGCTAGGTAAGTGCTTCAGACTAGGTCATAGTGGTTCATTTCGTCTAATTTTCTTAATCTTTGATATGTAACCTTAATCTCTGATATGTAACCTTGATCTTCGATATGTTATGTGCCATTGACGTCACATATGTTTCAACTGTGATAGGGTTGGGTAGCTTGTAGTATAATTCAGTGCATGGAGATGCCAGTTAAATAAGAGCAGCTACAGATAGTTATTAACATATAATGAAATGTATACATAACAATATTCTGTGGGACTGGAACTTTTGGACTGTAATGTAGTGCAAAGTAACCTTTTTTTGTTTTGTATTTCTTTGAAGAGCAACTAGACTGTAAAGTTAGATAGTCCCCCTAGTTAACTATGATGCCAGCTAGATAGCCTTGTGCACAATGATGTGTCCCCTATGATGTGAAGCAAGTTAAGCCTTGCTGTTTCATATGTTATGTTTACTGAATCACTGCATGCATATCTTTTAACACTAAAGTGAACGGCATAGTCCTGTTACATACTGTCATCAAGTATGTTGTACTTACAGGTGGAGGTCTGGGAGGAACAAGGAAAGGAGGTCCAGATGAAAACACAAGGTTCTCTGGAAGAGACGAGTTCAGCACAGGTGCAGGAGGAGGAGGAGGCAGTGAAAGAGGAGGGTAAGTGAGCACAAAGGTACTTACGTCTGCGTCTAGGACACCAGTATCCAACACTAATTCCATAGCAAGGGCCCGAGGCATTTTCTGACCCCCACATGTCCTTGGCTAGCAGGAAGTAGTAGTTAGTTTAGTATCACTTTTTAGAGTAATCCAGTTTTGTGGTGGTCACTTTATTCACTATTGGATGTATCCTGTTATACAGCATTCATTTGTAATCCACATGTTAATCCAGATCACTGACCATCATATGGGGGGGGGGGGGCTAACAGGAATTGTATTAATCCTATGAACTAGTTTAGGCACAGCTCGCCTACACACACATTAAAGCATACACAGATTTAATTAGCGTTGATGAATTTTGTTTTGCAGCTTCCGTGGCGGTATGGAAGAGGAACCGCCCAGAGGAGGTGGAGGTCGGCGTATGGAGCGCTCAAGGAGTAGAGAGCGTCCTAGGCGGCGTAGCAGGAGTAAAGAGCGTCCACCTCGTCGCAGCAGGAGCAGAGAAAGAATCAGGCGATCTCGGAGCAGGGAAAGGAAGAGGAGCAGAGAACCTCGTCCAGAAAGGCCTGATACTGAAAGTAAGAAAAAAACATAGTCATTACAATAATACAGTAGTGAATTTCTCTTTTAAATCTATTACAAGAAAATGTAAAGAGAATAACATAGATTGAGGTTTTGAATAAAAAAAAACATTGGACCTCATTCACCAGTCATAAATAAACACATTTAGCCATGTCATAATATTGATTGAACAATGAAAAATATGTATCATGTGACAGCCACCATAGACAAAATACTTTGTATAGAAGATATAGAGAATCACGTGGCTAAATGTTGTTTGTTTACAATTGGTGAACGAGCTCCATTCTCTTTTGCATTTTTTTTTTGTTTGACTTAAGTTAACGGAAAGTGATCAACTACTATTATGTTAAAAGAAATGTTTATTAAGCTAAGGAACACTTTGATACATGTTTTGATTTGTCTGCCTGCTTGGTTCTCTAGGGTTTTCTTTCACAATTCTGGTCTTGTGCTTTCAGTTAATAGCAAATATTTTCATTTAAGGACTATTGTGCTCTTATAAACACCAGTTTGACTGCAATGTACAATAATGACAGTTCATTCTGAAGGTAGAAAATTGAGCTCCATCTAAGCTGACCAAAGTGTTCTTTTGCCATTGTTGAGGGCTAGCCAATTCAGCGGATTGTTTCATCAAAACTCAGTGGCACAAATCAAACCAAAAATGAATTTCTTTCAATATCCTGATTTATGGTTCAAACATTAGCATACGGTATTGCATACAATTAATTTGTAGTATTAGGTACCAGTACATGTATTGAACATTATTATAAAAAAAAAAAGTTCACATTTGACTAAAAATATTCAAATACCCGGTATTATTTTGTCTACAAGGTACATGATAATAAAATGAAATTTTACTTTGAATTGAACCAGGCAACTTGTATTCCCATAAGTTTTACTGAAATCATAGACAAAATTAGCAGGTGCTGTGGCTAAGCCGTAAAGCGCTTGGCTTCTGAACCGAAGTCCCGGGTTCGAATCCTGGTGAAGACAGGGATTTTTAATTTCAGGATCTTTAGGCGCCTGTGAGTCCACCCAGCTCTAATGGTTACCTGACATTAGTTGGGGAAAAGTAAAGGCGGTTGGTCGTTGTGCTGGCCACATGACACCCTCGTTAACCCTAGGCCTCGTTAACCATAGGCCCCAGAATCAGATGACCTTTATATCATCTGTACCATAAACCACACGGTCTGAAAGGGGAACTTTTTTTTTTACTATAGACAAAATTGTATTGAGCTTTTTCCCTGTGTAGATCTTTTCTCTCTATTTTTTTTTCTTAGCTTTCTCTCTCATTGAAATTAAATTTTCATTTCTTGTCCCAGTTGGCCCTGAAGATGAGGACAGCAATCTTAGCCGAGGTAGAGACAAGAAACGCAGCCGGCGCAGCAGATCCAGGGACAGAGGGGAGCGAGACAGGGATCGCCGCAGGAGCAGGTCCCGCGACCGCAAGCGCAGCAAGCGCTCTCGCTCCAAAGAGCGCAAGTTCAAGATCAAGGAGGAAGAGCAACAAGGCCAGTGGGTTGGTGGGGAGGAGGACGCCAACCTAAATGGCAACCAGGACTACAACAACGACCAGGGCTTTGGCGACAGCATCCGGGTCAAGGAAGAAAAGGCTGACGCCTATGCTGGGTATGGTGGAGGAATTAATGTGGATAGGCTGCAGGGCCACCTTGACGGGGAGGGCTATGAAGAAGGGGAAGAGGGGGAGGCAGAATAAATCCTTGGTTCATTTTGATGCCACAAATACAAGACTTTTTATACCTGTAACTGCGTTTTGGCGTGTTTTTTTTTAATCCAATGATGGGCATTTATGGAATTCTGCCAAATTTACATTTCAACTGTAGTTGTGGTTAGGTTTTTAAAAAAAAAATTGTTCTTCAGATTTGACTTAAGTACAAGGCAACAAACTGTATCATTCTTGGGTTCTATGAAATATGTAAAGAGATTTGAAGGTGTGACTGATGTCCTGCAACTGAAGCACTGGGCCATTTGTTTTTATTTCTGGATGTTCACTATGTGACACTGGTTTTAAGTTGTTGATGTTACGTTTTAGTCTAGCCTGTGTCCTGACACACTGTTCATGTGATGTTTTAGTCTAGTGGTCTGTGTCCTGACACAATAAAACTATGACATGACAATGCATTTTGTTTGTTATTCCATTAATTTGGTTGAAAGGATCTGTTGTGGAGTTGATACATTTTAAATGCAATAACCTCCTCTTGTAGGCCTAAGCATTTTGATAGTAAGATTTACATTCTTCAAACCATAAAAATGGTACGAGTAACAAAGATAAAGAATAGAATGTGATATGGACAAATGCAGAGTGATAACATTAGCTTAAAGACAACTTGTAAGGAAAACAAAGATAAAGCCACCATGATTGAAAGGATATTGAGGCATTCCAAATAATAGTAATAAAACTTTAAGTTTTTTCTACAAAGAGCTTATAAATAAATGATTACCGGTACAACTCTTAATTGGTGCAAAATAAGATTATAAACCTATGATACAGACTTTGATTTTCTGTACACTGGATAACTATTATCCGCCTAAGATGAAAATCTCTATTTAAAAAAGTTGGAATCATTATAGCTCATATCTTTCAATATAGAGAAATGTATATATATATACTTGCAGATCTATCTAGAGAACAACTACGTCATTCTTACTTGATAACAAAGTGACAATTAAAGAGATGTCCGCCTTGTTAGTATCATTTCTAACGTGAGAACATAATGTTATCATGAACGTTAAAAAAAAATCCATGCTTTAAATTGTTACAAAGACGTTATGTAGATTCTGCTGTCATTACCAGTCCGTCACACATATATGAGAAGGCCCTTTACAATATTATATACATGCATATATAAAATACATTGGGAGCATTTAGCTAAGATTTACACCAGTACTGACATTAGTCTCCCCAGGGCATAACCCTAAACGGCGATTTCACAAATTGAAATTTACTCTTCATAAATGTGACGTTTTTTAATATGGAATAGGTTTTTCTTTATTGATGCTGTCTTTTTGTGAGTAGATCTAGGTTAAGACACTGCTGTCACGTTCATACCCAGAGTAGGACCCAAAAGTACACAAAAAAATATAGCTGTATAGAAGTTTCATTAGGACAGCTACCGGTATGTATAATGTATATATACCCAAACCAATTCATGAAGAAACGTGACAAAAATATATTTTTCAGTCATGATATCGTTGACATCACTATGGGTGCTGTTTGCATGACTAGAGATCATCAAATGTATTTAGAAACATCCAGCGAGAGCACCGGTCTCGATTAATATGCCATTGCAGTAAACAATATCGAAAAAGCCGGACATCTTCACACTTAGGCTAATGCCGGACAAACGGAGGTTAACAACTGGGTCAAAATATGTCTTCCTTAAAGAACCTATAATTGTAAAGGGGCAATGGATTTGTACGAAAAATAAAATGATTGGTCATTGAAGTTGAAACAAGTCCTAAAAGTTTACTTCGAGTCTTATTCGAGGAATGCAGTAACGTCTCCAATAGTTCTGCACAAAAGACTACGTCTGCTTCTGATTGGCCAGCGACTAGGTTTTTAGATCTAGACTGTAGATTACTAGTATGGAAATAGTTTTGGGGAAAAAAAAACACAATTGCAACAGTATCAACTACCGGAAGCTCCATAATTGATGACGTCATATCCAATGATGGATTCCACTTTGCCATGCACAGTTCACGTCTCAAAAAAAAATGGCTACATTTAGGGCGGGGTGCTGGGGGTGACTTCTCTTACGTCACTGGACCACGTAATAACCCTTTTGGTGTATGAGCCACATCGCGTGTTATTATGGTCTTACCGCGAGAGACTGCATAGACCTTCAGAGATAGAAGTCTTATTAGGACCATTGCCGAGAGGCCTACTTAGAGCACTGGGTACTGATAGATAAGTTTTAGGTTGGCGCACTGGGGTAGCCTATTATAAATTATATATGGACATTTATATAAATATCAACGGTATTGGAATACCGGTATAAAAAATCTTACCAATATATGTATTTAAACTGAATAAGTCATCTATTTTACACAAATGGCCTAAAAATGTAGTATTATCTTTTATCTTATTTGATGACTTGAGCGCTGTAAATGTTTGTGTTGATTTCAGTTAATCCAGTTCTTGCACCGTAGTGGATGCCGACCGGTACGCCCGTAACACTGGGCTACAATGGGCTACTTTACTATAGCCGGAGCCTGTAGGAATTGCTTTTTTTTTTTTTTTGCACTATATTCATATTTGTGTTAATATAGTAATATGTGGATTAAGAGATATGCAAGGTCAGCATAACCAAATTTTTGTTAACGTGACGTCATCATTTCGACCTCACCTTTTTACACTTACAGAAAGCAGACGTTATTATTTCTCTTTGATCAAAATCTAAAATTATTTGAAGAACAATAAAAAAAAAAAACATTGACACTTAACAGAGTTCTGGTTCCAGGGTTTTAAGCATAGGTGTTAATAAGAATTGAAAGTCAATGACATGGGATTTAGTGAAACTCCACAGCACAGGGAGAGAGAGAGAGAAACGGAGAAAGGGATAGACAGAAACGGAGAAAGAGATAGACAGAAACAGAGAAAGGGATAGAGAGAAAGATAGAAAAGAGATACAGAGAAAGAGAGAGGAAAGAAATAGAAAAGTGATAGAAATTAAGAGAAAAGAGATGGAGAGGAAACAGAGAAGAGAGATAGGAGTGAACGAGAAAAGAAATAGAGATAGTGAGAAAAGAGAAAATGGAAAAGAGATAGAGAGAGCGAAAAGAAATTGGGAAAAAGAGGTAGAGAGAAAAAAGAGAGGAAAGAGGGCAATGGAAGAGATTTAATTAAATTATACCGGTTTATAAAGAGAACATTTCATTCAGTGATGCCCAGACTAGGGCCGGTGGGTCATTACCGGATTGTGACGCGGTACTAATCTATCTAACCCCTCCAAACTGGCCTCAATTTTTAATGAACTCATCGAATTTAATGGACTTTTTTTTGAGAGTTGATGCGGAAATATCATGTAACGCTACCAGTATAAAACAAAAGTTTGGATGTAGAT
>JADKLZ010072276.1:0-14362 GCA_021533235.1 Biomphalaria straminea | reverse complement strand
CCATCGTACAGATATTCGCGTTAGGCTCTCCCCCCCTTCCCCCCGACTTTGCGTTTATTTTTCCCCCCCCCCCTTTTCCTGTCACGGACGGAGACAGAGAGTGTTGTTTTTTTTTTTCGTAAGAGCTGAAGCGTTGATATAACGCCATGCAAAAATTGTTTTTTTCTCTTTTTGGCAAAGGTGGCCTTAGCAGTGCGCGGGGAAATGGGAGAGTGGCATATCGCGAATATCTGTACGATGGGCTTACGGTGATAAAAAGATGCTATTTATCGACCCCTCCCCCTTTCTTCCTCCCAAGGCGAGGAGCCTAAGTATCCTCACTCGTCATCACCTGAGGGCGCTAATGTAAGGCAGTAGCGTAGCAAGGTATCCTTGGGCCCGGGTTCAAGAATATGTTGGTGGGCCCCCTACCCCAAGTACCTCAAGTGCAATGAACCCCTTTGCGCTATTGTTGCTAGTCCACCGGTTGTGGGCCCCAAATGGTCGTGGGCCCGGGTTCATTGAACCCCTTCGCGCCATGGATGCTACGCCACTGATGTAAGGAGTGTGCTCAGTCTTTGGGGTAAAGTACAGTATAGATGAAATGACAGTTCTTACAACTACTATAGCACAGTAGTCACACACGCATAAGGGTTAGGTTTCCAATAAATGCATAACACACATTGAAAATCGAGTCCAAAAGTCACATATATAGTTCTTTTGTTTTTCTTAAATCATCGTGTCTTCTCTTTTCATGTATTTTCAGGACATTGTGGGATACGGTATTCATATGAAAATAAGATCTCACATTATACAATTAACACTTGGCTTCCTGGTCAGGTGGTATTTTACTTTTACCTATCCCTTAAATCAAGCGGTTCTCAACCTTTTAAGCTCGGCGACCCTTTTACAAACCGCGACCCCCACCCACACACACAAAGCAATAGAAAACAATCCATAATTTCGATGGTCTTAGGCGACCCCTGGCAAATCGTCAATCGTCCCCTGAGGGGGTCGCGACCCACAGGTTGAGAACCGCTGCCTTAATCTCTTAGACCGTTGGGGCACCAAGCAAGACTCGTCGACCGTCTTTCTTCATTCCTCCCTGTATTTGCCTTGTTTTAGAACCTCTTTCACGTCCATTCTTTTATGTTGTCTTCCCATCGCTTTCTCTGTCTGCCTCTTCTTCTTTTTCCTGGTACTGTTCGCTGAAGGAAGGTCTTAACGAGCCCCGAGGATCTTGTAATATGACCATAGATTTGAAGCTTTCGTTTTTTTTTTTTACGATAGTTAATAGGTCATCATGGTGTCCAATCCATGGAGTAACCCTGTCTCTATTTGCTTGGTTAGTGATGCGGTCTTAGAACTTGTGGTATAGGCTTCTTTTATCACGATGGTCCCGAGTTGGAGCTCTTAATGCTGTCATCCCTCTGATGTCCTGCAAGAAGTTTAGGCTCGGACCATAGACATAAATAAATATAGACTGGAAACAGGAAGTAACTTTATGTAACTTGAAAACATGTATATCTATTGAATTCGGATTTCCGAAATCTGACAAATTGCACGATCTTCATTCTTAGAGATTAAACAAAACTACACTGCCTCCTTATTTACAAAACACTAATAAAAATAGTGTAATACTTATATACGTTATGGCTGAAATAGATATGAATACTTAACTTTTATACTGCTCATGCTGTATAGTAAAGCGCACAAATTTGCAAATCACAAATTTTCCCTTCATAAAACTTTCTTATTGGCCAGTCTATATTTATTTATGTCTATGGCTAGGACATACTGATCTTCATTCTAGATGGAACATTCGAAGCATATACACAATAAACACACAACAAAGCTAAACTTACTTTCGTGAAGAATGCTTACATTTGTATTACTTCCCTTCCTTGCTAACTAATACAAAGTGGATTACGTCACTAAGGGAGGTAAGTGCTAGATATCTATCTCTACAACAGTCAGAACACAGTGATGCTTCGGTTGGAAAAGAATAGAGATGTCACTAAGTGTCCAATCAGCTCCTCTTAAAATAACCTTTCCTCAAAGAAGTGTGGCAGACATCCTTTTTTATTTTTAATTTAACTCTATAAAGACTAACATTTACAGTTCAAACCAGAGACAATGATCAGTATTTTTTTTAAATTTTACATTTGCGTATCATTGTAGCCCCACGACATGTAAACTTTTTTAGTTTTTTTTTTCCAAACCTTAACCCTAAACTAATTAATTAACAACAGTTAATTGATGAATTGGTTAATTCTTTAAATTGATTCTTGTTTTGCCAAGTGCAAGAAATAATTGTGCATAAGTTCAATTTGATCCGAGAATGGGTGTGGGAAAAATAACGTGAACCAACTTTTGAACAGGAATAACGGGGTGCGTTGATGTATGCTTTGTAGTACCGGTAATAATTTATTTTGAAGTGTATGTAAAGATAATACATTTAAAACAGTTTAATGTTCCTACCAAACAATTAGCTTGAATAGAGAAAAATATTCATTGAAATAAATTTTAACACTGTACTTTCATTGAATTATAAAATAAAAATCAATTGAAGCATAGCTTTAATTGTGAATCTGAGACACGGTGAAACACTAGTGTCCCTGTTGACAACACTTATATCAACTCCATTTGTGCCTTGTAGGTTTGGGTTTGTAGCACTACAAAACAATAGGATGTTGAACACGTAGGACGTAATCATCTTCTTTTTTTGAAGTAACGTCTGTAATGCATAATATAAGATGCGAGGTTTTTTAAAAATTGCATTCTATGTGGACAAAACCCTAAATATTTAGTCACATGTGCTAATACTAAAGAATGATTTCCCTTGTTATTACCGGTATCAAACAAAATAATTAACTCTTTCTCTTCGTAATTATATTTCCACGCTTTGAAGGAATTCTTGATTTTGCTCATTACTATTTCACTATCCCTGTTATGATTGGGCTCCGAAACTTTTGTAATTTGTTATCAGAAAATGCTTGTTTTTTTTTTGGTATAGAATTAAATGAAAATGCTTGCTCTTTTTCTATAATTCAAAGTCAAGTTTAAAAAAAAAATGTAACATTAATTTAATTTGATGAGGTCAAAATCAACGACAGTACCGTCGATTGGGAGAGAAAGAGTTAATTACCAGTATTTAATTGACCTATAGAAATATGTTGTATTGATTCGTATATTATCTACGACGATAAATAATTGTGCAAAGTTTTAACTTGATGTGGGAGAAATACCGTAAATTAAGTTGAAATAAACATTTATATTTATGCTTGCACTTTTATATCTTTGTTTGCCCAGACTTGCACCGATTTTGGGCCTGATTATTATTGCTGTGGTGGAATCAGAAAGAGATGACGCGAACAGAAAAACGTCTAGTACATTGCTAGGTCTCACAACAACCATTAAACCGTACATTACATTTGCCCACGACATCTCCCAGGTCAACGTCTATTTAAAGTTATGTACAGCAAGTTACATAGAAGCTAAGAATCCAAACAAGATGTAAACATAGAAGCATGTTGCAGTCTTCCTGTCAATGTTCTTTGGTGATTAGCTTCGGGGAATTTACATTCGAAGCACTACCAAGCGTACATGCTGGCCTACATCAATTAGGCGATTTCACACGAAAAGGTGATGACAGTAGGCCTAACCTGTTCTTTGTTTACGCTCCATTTTTTTTTAAAGATCCTGCTTGCGTTCCTAATGCAATAAAATTCTGTAAAAGAGACAAAGAAGAGAAAGTGATATAAAGAAATGTAGTGGGGATGTAATGGAAGCGAAAAACGTAAAAAGAGGAAAACGGAAGATCGGAAGAAATTTGGAAGTAAATTAACAAGATCAATAATATCAAGGACGCCACACTGAAAGGTCACTGTTGCCAACATTATCAAAAATTACTCTGTGCTTATGTTATAATTTCAGTGATAAAAAGTGCATAAAAATTATTACATGGTTAGCCAAAATACATTACTGATCAATATTTCTGTATTCTATACACCAGTTTTACACCCTTCTAAGACAGCATCACAAACCAAGAGAATAGAGACAGGGTCACTGGAGCGATCGGACCGCATGATGACCTGCTAAAAAAACGGAAGCTCAAAATCTATGGCCACATTACAAGATCAGCGGAGCTTGCAAAGACTTTCCTTCAGGGAACATTACCGGGAAAAAGAAGAAGAGGCAGACAGAGAAAGCGATGGGAGGACAACATAAAAGAATGGACAGGCCTACCGCGAAGGAGGTTTTGGACTGAGTAAAATATAGGGAGGAATGGAGAAAGACGGTCTTGCTTGGTGCCCCAACGGTTCAACAGACTAAGGGATAGGTACGGTAAGGTAAGATACACCAGGTACACCAAAAGCTGACTATTTATGGATTTGCCTCCATCTAAGAAGATCTCTAATATTTATTTGTCTTTATTTTATATAGAACCATTTCATTTTTTTAAATTCATGCGATGTAACAGCATGTTGCTTTTCAAAGCCTTTCAGATCACATGAAATGAAACAAATAATAACTGAATAACTCTGTATGGTGATCTAACAGAAGGCAAGGGAGCCGATGGTCGCCCACATTTACGGTATACAGATGCAAACGCGACATGAAGCTTTTCAAAATCGACACTAGCAGCTGGGAAAAAGTAGCACTGGATAGATCCACGTGGAGAGAGAGCATAAGAGAAGGGTCTTTGATTGCAGACGTCGTACACAACAGAAGCAGAAAGAAGGGTGAAAATGGCGCCTGGTGACTACATATGCCTAACCTATGGCCACATCTGTGTATCAAGGATCGGCCTCTTTAGTCACACAAGAAGTTGCAAAGGGAAAAGGTTTTCTATCGAGACGTGAAATGAAACAGATCAGAACAGAATAACTCGATGGCTGCCTGGTCGTGCGAAAAGTGCGCTAGACTGTCGTTTGATCGTCTCGGTGGTCAGGGGTTCATACCCTGCCCGCTGCCATCCCCCGTCGACCTGCAGGAAGTTTCGACTAAGAAATAGATTATCTTCAACTCTGAAGGAACATCCGAAACATGTGAAGCAGTGAGTAAAGAAAATTAGCGAACGTGATTTTCAAGGAACATCACTCGTAGATAACAAAAAAAATGCTACAGGGACTTTGCATGTTAAGTTTCCCCCTAAAAAAAACCCAGCCTTTCCATCACCCTACTGCACATCTAGACGCAGCAGCGTGGATTACACTCTTCCTCTTCGCACAGGGCGCTGAAGTAGCGAGGAGGAAGAGAAGGTAGAAGTGGTGGCGTAGATTGCCCGGGGGGTGGAGGAGGGAAGCTGGCTGAAGAGAGAGGGGGAGTGGGGGGTCGGTTTGGGGTGGGGGTGGGAGCTAAGTTAGACGTGGTCAGATAGAAAGTTGAACAAGACACAGATCGATAAAGTTATTTAATCAGGGCAAACATTGATAAAGGCTGTGGGTCAAAGGTTAAGGAGAATATCGTCTGGTGGCTTGGACATTGGGGGCTTTACACTCAAGTCTATTAATGCATGCACACCCCAACGTAAACACGCACGCAGACGAACCCTCACACATTCGGTGTTTTGAAATTTGGTCGAAAGATACGATATATGGAGAAGCGTATGTATGGCTGAGTGTGTGTGAGTGTGTGTGTGTGTGTTCGTTTGTGTGAGGGTTCGTCTGCATGCGTGTTTACGTTGGGGTGTGCATGCATTAATAGACTTGAGTGTAAAGCCCCCAATGTCCAAGCCACCAGACGAACCCTCACACAAACGAACACACACACACACACTCACACACACTCAGCCATACATACGCTTCTCCATATATCGTATCTATCGACCAAATTTCAAAACACCGAATGTGTGAGACTGAGGAACCCGGTCTGTACAAATATGGCTGCCTGGTTGTGGGGTTTACGCTCCGGACTGTCGTCTAAATTGTCTTGGGTTTGAACCCCTGTCTGTCATTTCTGAAGCAGCTTTTAAGAAACTGTACACGCACTAAAATCTTGTCACAACTATCTAAATGCTTGAGTTACACGTCTGTTTTACATGAGCCTAGTTATGGCATGAGAATCTAATTAGCTTTCTTAATTCTGTTTGATTACACTCGATCATATTGATTCTCAGCCTACTCATCCCCTCGCGGTTTCACTGAGACCACGTCTTTGAAATTCCATTACAGGTTGAAGTTAGACGAAAACAAGGTCAACTTTACATCAGAAATGGGAAGTTGTGAAAGGTGGGGGGGGGGGGAGGGCTGAACAAGGGATTATGGGGATGTAGGGATGTGGAGCGAGGGAATGTAACCTGGGGGGGGGATTTTGTGGAGATGTGGTGCTTGTAACGTGGCGTGTGTGACCGTGACCTCCGTATTTCCCGTTGGCCTTGGTGTGACCCTGAATCAAGACACAGCCAACGGGGTCACAGAGGTCACGATCAAGGGCGCGTCGAGATGTGATAGTGGGAGACTGAATTGGGGGAATGTGGGCGCGTGGGCAGTGGTCAAATTGCCATTAAGTTTTAAACTGTTTATTTTATCGAAGGTCTTAGAACTTCACCTTACATTTTTATCTATCCCCTATTCAGTGGCGTAGCATCCATGGCGCGAAGGGGCTCAATGAACCCAGGCCCACTACCATTTGGGGCCCACTGCGCTTGGGCCCATGACTCTTGATTTGTTGAGAACTTACGAATGATGCTAGAGTGAACAAATAAATTCACTTTTTTTTTTTAAAAAAAGATAAAAATATAATTTAAAAAAGCTCTTTCAGAATTTCCTTAACGTTGCACCAAAAGTAATATAAACTTCAAAACTAGTGTTTGAAGCTTTAATGTAAGGATTTCCTTTCTATTAAGTTTTGTAAATTGTAATGGTGGCTAACCCTAATCGTTCGTTCGAGGTGACAATCATTTCCATATCGTCCCATTCTTTTTCTCCTTGTCTGTTCATAAAACCATCGGTAGTATTACAGAAATGTGGTGCGGAGTGGGGAGACTTTGGTTATGAAGTAGGGATAGTCCTGATTGTCACTAATTAAAATTTGGATTCAGCTGCAAACTATTCAATTTTTTCAAAGCTTAATAGGTTTATATTTTGTTTTGTATTTAAAATGCGTAAATTCACTTTTTCGTTTCAAATGGAGATGATGCTTGAAATAATTTTAATCTTAGCGTTCAGGTTGATATGTCAGCTGGTAAACGCACCAACAAAGTCATTAATTATGAACAATTTCGGATCTTCGCACTTTTTAATGAACATGGAAATCTGATTTTGTTGTTGACCACTATATCTGCGACTATGAAAAATTAGTCTGAGATTGAGATACCTAAATTGATCATGGAATTGTGTCTTTCTCTGACCAATGCTTAATATTTGGTTGAAACTTGGTTCATTGCTCTTAAAGAAATTTAACGCCATATATATTTATACAAAAACCTTCGAATATTGCCATGAATAGAATATTCAAATTTGACAGGAAATCAAAGCCCAACAGATTCAAAACGAGATAATAGATCGGTTGGGTAGTGCAGTTCTGGAAAAAATACCTGTACCACAAGATATCAATTCTGTACCATTAGTCTCCTTCATTTGTGGCAGAGCCAAGGACCAATAAAAAGTTGATATCAAATTTGTATTTTTTTTTTATACTGTTAAGTGACCTACGTTGACAGAACATCCAACGAAATAACAATTAGATAGTAATTTCTATGTTTTCATATAGGCTTTGTGAGAATCAAACGTCAGCAGAATTTGCTGAACTGATGCTCCAAGTAATAAAAAAACAAACATTTATCCTTAAATAAAACTACTAGGCTAAAGCTATGAATGTGTTTCCAATATGATTGGATACTAGAATGATTTTTGGGCATCGTTTCATGAGAAATAGATAATCCGGTTTCTTACTTGGCTACTGAGAAGGCCAGAGAAATGCTCAGTAAAGAAATATTCAATCAATTTAATGTTAAATAACGGACTTAAAACTAGAAACTATTTGTATCAATGTTTCAAAGTTTGACACCTAGAAGTGTTTTAGGAATGTCAATGTGTAGAATGGGAACTAGAACTCATAAAATATTTCTTTATAGATTTGAAAATCCGTTAACTCTTTTCATTATGTTTACAAATTGTTCAAACATTGACTTTTAATTCGTGTTGGAGTTCTAAGAATATCAAACATAATAAGATTCTTAAAAAGCTTCTCTACTTGCATTGGAAAGTCTTGTGGTCAATATACCGATACATTCAGATTACTCAATTGTTTTGTCAGACATTGTATTCGTTTTATTGGGGGAGGGGGCCCACCAATACATTCTTGAACCCGGGCCCACGGGTATCATGCTACGCCACTGGCCCTTATTGTGTTAGTCTGTTGGACCGTTGGAGTAGCACACAAGATCTTTGACCGTCTTTCTCTATCCCTCTGTGTCTTTTGTCTTAAATATAATCTCTTTCAATGGTACCCCGTCCATTATTTTATGTTGTCCTCCCATCGCTGTCTCTGACTACCTCTTCTTATAGCTTACAATGATGGCTGCTAAATAATCGGTCATTATTGAATGGTCAAGTATTAATCAAATCAATATTGATGGTTATTTATACAAAAGTCGTCAGTAACCAGCATTTTTATTTACAAGTTAAATAATAGAATGCAGTATTCAATGTGAAAAAAAAAAAAGTAAAGTTCCCATTTCAGACCTTGTGGTCTACAGGGCAGATGATTCTGTGGCCTACGGTTAACGAGGGTGTCATGTGGCCATCACAACGACCAACCGCCTTTACTTTTTTTCCCCAACTAATGTCAGGTTCCCATTAGAGCTGGGTGGACTCAAGGGCGCCCGAAAATCCCGAAATAAAAAATCCCGGTCTTCACCAGGATTCGAACATGGGACCTCCGGTACGGAAGCCAAGCGCTTTACCGCTCAGCCACCGCGCCCTCTAGTATTCAATGACAACTCATTAAATAGTCTGCTAATGATATGTAAAAAAGACAGAGGTGCAACCAGAGGCGTCACTAGGGTCGGTGTCACCCGGTGCGGTAAGCTCGGGGTGTCACCCCCCCCCCCCGGAAAAAATAATCTTCCCCTTACAATACAATTAACTTTCTTTATTTTAAATAATAAAACTCCAAGCTAATTAATACATTGTTTATGGTTTTCAATTATATGTTTAAATGTCGATCTTTTTCACATTTTATCAAATGTTATTATATAAATTAAGAATGTACTATCATAGAATTCAGAAACCTTGAGTTGAACATATTTTTTCACTAGAGATTATTTAAGAGCTCCTTACGGAAAAGGTCTTAAATTATACTAGTGTTTTTCGGCTGATTCTGAAAAAAATGGAAAATCAAGGACAAATGTCTGTTTTGTAGACTTAAAAAAACAACAACAAATGTTTGATAGCGTCCATCTGAATCATTCTGAAAAATAGCAAGAGAGAAAGTCATCTTGCAAAAATTTGTCCAGATTCAGCGACATACCTAAACCAAATCAAGATGTTGTCTTACAATAGACGGTAGAATTCTTCAACATCGATACGGTTATGAGATTAGAGTGTTTCTCTTTCTTGTAGCCATCGACGATGTCATTTAATAGGCTGCATTCGGATTCCAATGGCGTAAACCAAACCGAGTTGGATTTTGCAGAAGCGACATAGCATTACTTTCAAATACTATCAAATGTATACACGACATGACGGATAAAGACGCCCTCAAAGCTATATATATCGGGTGCAATTTATCTAGTTCCCGATCAACACTGGTCAAACTGATTTTGAACAAATAGTAAAGTTAACATATTTAGGAAGGGTTATATCTAGTGATAGAGATGCATATCATGGTGTTGCATGTCGAATAAGTACGCCTATCAGAACAAACAAATTAATTAGCCTAGACTTTAGAGTAAAATCAACCTACTCAATACAATCATTGTCCCAACGGCCATGGAAGGTTGAAAAGAGGCTGAGTAGTGATGGCTAAATAGTGATGTGAAAGTCGCCTTATACTGATTTCTGTAGAGAAAGCTTGGTTGAGACATGTTGATACTAACATGTGAGAGAAATTCAAGGCAGTATTTTTTTTAAAGTTGTATTTTGGAAAAGTGCATTTTTCCGGTGTCACCCGGTGCGGCCCGCAACCCCCGCACCTGCCTAGTGACGCCACTGGGTGCAACACACACCTCCTCCTAATAAATATGTCACAGAACCTGACATTCTTATAGATGGCCAGAAATTAGCAAACGTCAAAAAGTTTGTCTATCTGGCAAGCACGATATCAGCAAACGCCAACCTAGATGGTCAGGTATTCCGTATTGCGCGTGCCAGTGCTTCTTTTGGCAGACTTCAAGAACAAGTGTGGCAACGGAGAGGACTCAGCATATCCACAAAACTGAAAGTCTAAAGAGCTGTAGTTCTCCCGTCACTCTTATGTGCATCAGAGTCCTGGACTCTATAGTCCCGCAACACCAACGATGTTAAAGGAGTATCCATAGGGTGCGTTGGCCCGACCACATACAATACACAGAAATCTTGAAGCTGTACAACATGAACAGTATCAATGCGACAGTAAAAAGGTCCCAACTTAGATGGGCGGGACATGTAGTCTGCATGCCAGACAATCGCTTCCCAAACGACTTCTGTACGGGGAGTTATGTGCAGGAAAGCGCCCCCAGGGAGGTCAATACAAGCGCTATAAAGACTCTCTCAAAAGCTCTTTCAAGGAGTGTGATATTGACATTCACGGCTGGGAAGCACTAGCTCTGGATCGCTCCTCATAGTGTGAAGCTGTGAGTCTCAAGATATGAAGCAAGAAGAGTGGTCAGGGTGAAAGAGCGCCGAACCAACTAAAACAGAGAGAAGAAGCAGGCCTGCAACTGACCAAACCCACCCATGCCACGTACGCGGTCGGCTTTTTAAATCGAGGATTGGACTGTACAGTCATCTTTGATCACGAAGGAGGGGCTATGTAATAATATATCATTAGTGCAAAATGTCAGTAACACGATATACGTATCAACATCTCTTAAACTAGCATCAAGTTTCGCGCACATATTTCTTTCACCACTAAGATGCTTGTTAAGGTATGATATTGACATTCGCAGCCTGAAATGTGCGCAGACTTTCTATTCATCAAACTCCATTTGAGTGAGGGCTTGAGAGGCTTAAATCCTCTCTCGCAAAAGCCCTGGACAGAGACCCTGCTGTCTTGCGTAGTGCGTAGGCGTCACCATACAAGTCGAGAAGTTTTGGTTTCCCAGATCTGTCGAGACGGAGATCAGCAAGTCTGGGGCAGTCAAAACAGACTTTCTATTAAACATTTGTATTTTATTTTATTTTCTGTATTTGACCTAAAAATAACAATTCCGTTTTTTGAAGCGAATCTTCTGTCTCTTTTTAGTTTGCTTCACATCATATTGATTTTTATTTCTGCTTTCTTTAATTAAAGAACAAAACTTAAGATACAATAAAAAAAAAGATATATCTATTTCTTTCTTAACACGTAGGACATAATCATCTTTTTTTAAAAAAAAGATGTTTGTATTTTATAAGATAAGAAGATGTCAGACTTTCACTCAATGACTTTAATAAATTCAAATACAAAGAAAATTTAATAAAATACTCAGAAAGACACAAAGATAAAAGGCAGATTTCTCGTTCCATAAGCTAGGACAAACTTGTACAAATGCTCCTTCTTCCCTAACACTATTAGAGTATGGAATGGGTTGCTGCGCGGGGGTTAAAGGAGATTTGACATGAAGATGAACTGAAACGCATCGAGATATTGGTTACAATGAAAAGCCTATTTTTTTGTAATTTAGTGTGCCAAGTTTGGAAAGTTTCATTAAGCGTCCTTGACCTTTGTTAGCTTAACTTGAAAATCGGCACTATTTTGTTGACACTGTGTAAACCCCCCCCCCCCCTCTCTCTCTTAATAGTATGACACTGAAAAAAAAAAGAAAGGGGGCGCAAAGTTTTTACTGGTGTAAATCTGGCACTGTGAAGGATCTAGGCGACTCATTAGCATGGACAGAAATGGCTGAAAGTCCAGTCTGCGTTTGTTCACTTGTGAATGGCCTCCCTTGTCTCCCGGCCGCCGCCTATTCCTCTCCAGTAAGGTGGACAGTTGATCAGGGAATCGATTTTCAATCAGGCCGGCCCCAAACTTAGACGAGCGTCAGTGTGGTTGGCTTTTCTGGAGCCCGTAGGGTGTGTGTGCGCGGGGGGGGGGGAGAAAGAGGGTAAGTATACGATACTTGACAAATCTTAATCTTGGCGGACTCCTGGTGTAGTGCGCGCGTGTGCCGGACATGAGCGTGCGAGTGTTTGTGTGTACGTCTCGGGATGAGGAGCGCCCCCTACCCCCCCTCCAGCCTAAAGGTGATGAATGGTTAAAAGAAATTGAAAGAAGCAACGGAGAGAAGTTGGGGGTCTTTAACATTTATGAACTTATCACAGGAGTTTTATTTCACACACAAAAATAGGAAGTCTAAAAAAAAAATGTGTGGATGGAAGTGCAACGCCTTCAAGGGAACGCCCCTGTACGTAAGAGAATGGTGGGTGTAATGAATTTTTAGGAATATTTTCCTTTATCACACTCTGTAGCATCTTGTGCTAGGGGGTGCAGTATGGACCGGATGACCCAATCAGGGAGTAACATCCAAAAGCAATAAATAAAGTTAAATCCCTTTTCAGACCATGTGGTCTATAGGGCAGACGATGTTAAGGTCATTGGTTTCTGTGGCCAACAGTTAACGAGGGTGTCATGTGTCCAGCACAACGACCAACCGCCTTTTACTTTCCCCAACTATTGTCAGGTACCCATTAGAGTTTGGTGGCCACTGGGGTGCCCTTAACTCAGTTTTCACAGGTTCGAAAGCCAACCGCTTAACCATTCCGTAACCGCCCCGCCCCCAAGAAGCAATAAGCAAAAGCAGATACCTAAAAAAAATAACTCATTTACACACACACACACAAAGAGAGAGAGAGAGAGAGAGATTGTGGTTTTACGTCTGTGAAATGTTTATTTGGGGGATTTCCAGTAGACTTCATCGAAACCTGAAGAACTCAGATTGCTCACATCGGCTACAGTTGCTTTTAAACTAATACTAGTGCAACAAACCCTATTGTGTGTACTTTATTTTATGTCTATAAATTGTGTTTAATCTCTAAGACTGAAGATCATGCAATTTTTTAATTTTTCATAATTTGGAAATCCGAATTCAATAGTACATGTTTTCAAGTTACATGAAGTTACTTCCTTTTTCCAGTCTATATTTATTTATGTCTATGTGTCTATGCTATTTTGTAAATGAAAATAGTGAGGATTGGGTTGCACCATTTTCCATTCACACCATGCTGCGCCATGGGATATTCCCATTTACTGGTTGAACTTTACTTGTTGTTTGACCTTTTACTTTGAGGATTATATATATAGATTGGCCCAAATTAATCTAAGATCTATGCTGTAAATTTTGTGGAGGAAATCAAAATTAGGTTTAATTCTGCCCAATATTCTGTAACAATTTAGTTTAGGTATTTAAGCTTGGCATTGAGTCAAAACAGAACACTACCTGATTAAATAATGAGAAAAAAATAATAATTATGAATTCCGAGCTTGACTAATTAAAACAACATAGCACTGTGTTCAAAGGGAGATAACTTGTTAATAGAAAAACGTTACAAAATGTGTAGGTCCACGATAATTGTGGGCATAGATTTTTTTTTTTTATCATTACCACAGAAAGGCGCCAGCAATGGGGAAACGCCGCTATTAGTTTTGTGTGTTAGGTCCATTCATTCGTCAATCATAAATATATAAATATGGAGTTCTTCCTCTTAGCTAAGCTTTGTGTTTTTTTTTCTTCTTTATTTTGCTTGTGTTCAATCTGTATTCAAAGAAAAAGGGACGTTACTCCGTTATTTTTTTTTAAATATGACAGCGTCTTGAGCCTACATTTCGTTTCTTAACTGCACCTTATAAATACAATTATTATTATTAATTATTAAGGGATTCCTTCCATTAATGTTCCTAGAGCTAAGCGTATTTGTTCCCCAAACTATTACTTGACTGTGACTCAACTCTCACTACCTCTGTGTACTAGGAAAGGCAGAAAGATGTAGAGACGATGGCTGTAGAGAACTGATGGCTAGAGGCAACAATACTGGCAGCTTTTGACTCGTGTTAAGTTGGGATAGCATTCCCTTAGGGCTAGAAAAGGAGAAAAAATGGGGCAAAAGTGGGGCCGGGCAAATGGTCAAATTTAGTTTGTGGGAAGAACTCAGGGGGAGAGAAGTGAAATGAATAACGTACAATCAGAGATACAGAGAGAGAGAGAGAGAGAGAGAGAGAGTTGGAATTGAGAGAGAAAGCGAGAGAAATGGGATTGAGA
>JADKLZ010072275.1:20069-34879 GCA_021533235.1 Biomphalaria straminea | reverse complement strand
AGTAAATACAAGTGACAGTATTCATTGTGTCATAGTAATACAATAATTATTTTTTTTTTTACATACTTAAACATTTGTTTTGGACATGGCAAAAGTTCAAATCCTATTCCCAGTGAGAATGTATGAGTGGTCGTTTGTAATTCAATCCTAACATTGTAACTGTCTAGTGACGACTTTCGCTTTCAGTATAGTTGTATTAGTAAGGCTCTGGTCACGTGGCCAGTCTTATTGTGTATACGTTTTATTTTGTCACCAGGTTTATTGCTATCTCACTCCTTGTTTTTTTTTCTGGGTTTTTTTTCCTATTCAGTATTGATTGTTAAGGTTGTTATTGGGCAATGGACTGGGCCAACATTTAATTCTGTTACAGATTCAACTCAGCCTAATTGCAGTATGCAAACCACTACACCCTCCAAAGATATGGGATCAGAGCGCGTTAACATTCTATATTAGCGTGTTGATTCTCTTTACCATCATAGTGATAATAGTTTCTGGAATGCGAGCATTATCTTTTTTTTGTTTAAAGTTAGTTATTAACATGCTTAGTAGACATGGTCCACTTACCTTGTCCCCCCACCAGAACACATTACATTTACTGTTGGTATACATTGGCTGGACTGCAGCCCCCGAGTCAAGGGACTCTGATGGCCTTGTCCAGTAGCCAAAAAGTGAACATTTTATCCAAAGAATGAACGAGCTGGATATCCAGAGCCGCACTTCCTCCAGTAGAAACTCGTTTAAAGCCGGCACTGTTCCATTTCCACATAATCCAGTTCAAAAGAATGACAGACTTAGTGCTTATAGGATCTTTTTTTTTTTCTAAATCAGTGCTTTGTTATCAATAATTAATTTTCCATTGTCCCAGCCGGATATATTTCGTTGGGGAATGTTGGAAGTTCATTCATCTGGAACCGTTCAATAGTTGGCCACCTCCGTGGCCCAAAAATAGAAATCCAGAGAGCAGCAGTGTCAATCACACAAAGTTCGGTTCATCCCGTGGACATTGGCATTGTTTGTTCCATTGATTGCGACATTGATTCTCCATTGGATCCGCCTCGTTCAAGTCCAGCAATGCAAATTGTGATATGGATGGTTTTAATTGACCGCTGACTATATTGACATAACTGCTGAATGTATTATTCAAGAGTGTAAGGAGGTCTGGATTTATTGTCTCCCAAGTCCAGGGAACGAGTCACTGGGTTCTTGGGGCAGGCTCACTTGTTCGCTGCTCATTATTATGTAATAACGTCCAGGGCAATGCGTCCCTCCCGGGACCTGCGCTATTGATATAGTCCTTAATATAGCCACTCTGTATTGACATGCATACGCTGGCTCAACAGTAATTGAATCACGGATTGTTTCCATTAAGGGCTGTTTGGTGGAGTCAATCAATTGCTTGTGGCGTTTTGTTGTAGAACAGAGAGGAGGGAGGTGGTGGCCAAACAAAGGAGCTACGTTCCACATGTCTCATCCCAGGTGACTGCTGAAACATTGCCGCGTGAGTGACGACCTTTTGACCCTTTCTTCTACCGGCATCGGCCTGTCTACACTAAGCAACTCGGGATAGAAAAGTTGTGATGTAGAGCATCGTGGATGAGATACAGGCTAACCTTGCAGGTGTTAGCACTTGTGTCAGCCAATACTTTCATTGGTCCAGCAATAGCCTGTGTAAGAAACGGCGTCGTTCTTGCTCATTCTTGGTTCACCGCAACTTAAGATGAAGAACACTGACGTAGGAAGAACATTGAAGCGTTATTTAGGCCTCCATTATAAGGATCCATGGTCAAGAGTTAGAACAATTGATAGAACTCTGAGCAAACTTGTTGGAATGATTATGTATATAAATGTCCTTTGTAGTATCTGTACACAATTAAGTCTTGGTATTTAGTTCGAAATAAATATCACCTTAACGCCCATTGGATTTCCACATAATTTATTCTTGTAGCCTTACATCATTATAGACGTAATCATCACCGGACTATCCTTGTGCTACTTCCCAGCCATTCAATAAGTCATGTCTTGATATCAACTAAACCAAGCGAGAATGTAAACAAAATGGAACTCTATAGCCTTGGTGTATCCTAACTAATAAGACACTTTCTTTCACGGTGTTTTTTTTTTGTTTCCTTCTGGGTTCACTCTCGCTGTTTCTCACGTGAAGAAATGTGTAGGCTTCTATCTCTGTAATGACCTATTGAGTCAATTAACGAGTTCCATTGCACAGATCAAAAGTAATGGATGCATGTAGCGACTAAGCAACTCACGCGTCACACCTGCGCTCGATGCTGAAATGTCCACGTGCTCCAGGTCTCTTTTTTTTTTATTGAGTACCGGTCTGTCTGTATTGTTTAATAGTCCACTCATTGCCACATTAACATTTCATGCAGCACAAGGAACAGTTAATAATGTTGATCTCGAGTCTCCTCTATATTTTCTGGTGTTCTTTAGGCCAGTTTTCACGATTTGAGATCAGAATTATTCGAATGTGCATAAAATATCTAATAGCTTGGATAGAGCTGAGGGGAAAATCTTTGGGTTTTTAATTTTAAAAAACTTACATCAAGTTTTAAAACAGGAAAATATCTTCATATTTTAACTAATTACAACACTTTTAATTTGTCAAATCAATGCAAATTCAAATATCGATAGTCTCCCTTGAAATAAAAAAAAAACACCAGTTGATGACTTCCATATTGAACCTCCTACATTAAAAGAAAACTGAACAACGCACTGTTCAATCTGACAGTGTAATACGTTGAACTATTGACGGTCCGACTGAATGCACCTGTGCCAGGCGATACCCCCCTTCTCTCAGCCAGACTTCACTTTTCTTTGATTGCTGTACTCACTCCGATTAAGTATGTGCGTGTGAACGGCGCTCAACATCCGCTGCATGCTTCGCGATAGCTTTTCCCTCACGTGACCTATCTCCATTAGGACTGTCTCTTTGCTGAGACCATGGCCATCCGTCCAGAAGTGATTGGCCTCTACAGTGGTGCACGCCTAACAGTATGCACAGAGAAATAGATTTGACACAATTTCGCAATAATTCATTCCCAGCTACCGTCTTAGTGCATGTGTCTGACACACGCGTGCCCTCATTCTCACTTATACTATGGCTGCAGGGGCTCCCGAAAATGTTGCGCTTTTTTTTTTTTTATTAATGTTTGATGCTGAACCAAGTCGACCAATCCTACCTGTGGAATATTTGATAGATATCTTCACATTCCAAGACTTCTCTCTTGTGCTTGATTCTATTATTTTCTTCAGTTTGATTGAATTTTAACTTGCTTTTTTTCCGTTTTTCAAAAGGCGTCAAAATGGAAAGTCGCGTTGTTTTTGTATTGTCCGCTTGTCTGTCACAATTAGCTCTTGCAACTGTCATTACGACATAATTTTACCATCGTCATGATTCAGCATTCATTTGATAGAAAGATGTTTAAATTGGTATGTATATTGTATGCACCTAGATAGAAATCATGTTTCAAACAGGCTGCTCTTTGGCACGGTTTTTATTATAATGAACATACATAATCAGTTTAAGTTGCCCACATGGGCCGCATTACACACATTCCTTTAGTCCAGTCTTAGGCTTCATTCTCCACTCTCGTGTTTTTGTTTGTTATGTTTCGACAGTCTAGTTTTGGTCTTTTGTTCGGTGTGGACCTGTTACAATATGGCTAAACGCAGAATCTATTTCTGACTTGCATTTCACCAGTCTTCACTTAGCCCGGTATTGGACTTGAGAACGTTCAGCTTACAATGTATGATCCTCCCATGTCCTGAGTGTTGGTTGTTTCCCTACCTTCTGGCAATGTCTTATCTGCTGTGTGTGTCTGTAGAGTAGTCACTTGGTGATAAGGCGAGTGTACACCTGAGCCCCCACTTCTGATACCTCTCACTATTAACCTACTTTTTAGTTGTTGGAATTTTCGAACGACATTTATAGATGCATTCCTTTTTAATTAGGTTTCAAACCCGTCATTTGGCGTAGCTTTAGTTTTTAAACGAGTACATATAATTGTTTAAAATGGGTGCGAGGCTGAGAAGTTATAAAGGCAAATTGTGTCTCCTTCCCAGTTGAAGTTCTCGATTTTCGTTAACTTCGAACTGACTTTTTGAAACCATTGACAGAAGACTGGATCCGTCTATCAAGTCAGCCATGAATCCTCCAGTTTTTGTAATGTCCCAGTAAATGTCTAGTGCATGGGAAAATCGAGAAGATATTAAACAACTTTGTATGGCACCTTGTGTAACACCAGAATTGACTAAATCACAGGCTCGGTCGTGGTAATAATGAACGATGCTTCTCGTACAAGCGTTGGGCCATTTCGAGTGCTCCTACAAAGTTACTTGCTTCTAACTTAGTGTTTCTGTACTCGCCCACGTGTTCATTCAATACAGCGGTCTTCAGGCTTTGATTGTCTCTAGATTCTATTTAGATAACATATAGTAAATATACATAGAGAATATCTGGAGCATTGCCACCTAAAATTATGTCTATATAGATCTGCGTAGTGTGAAAACGTTGTCACGTGCATGAGCAGAACTAGGGACGCTATACCCCGAGGCTAGTGATAAAAGACAATCTATTTAGTACTATGTTGCTAGGGTTAAGTGGTTAAAGAATGGTACAAGAAGCGAATTCGTATCCAATGGCGCTTACAAATGTATATGAACATTTGTTGTTAATACTTGCATGCCTTTGCTTACGTTATTTTGTGAGCGTATCTTAAATATGGCACTAGATTTCTAGGTCACTGGAGCAGTGAGTAGGGAGAACTATTTAGGCAAATAACTGAAACGAAATAGATTGTGTTAAATCAATACCTGATGGCAACCAATGGCCTACTCTTGAGACTAGAAATGAACGTATAGCTAAAGTTGCTTCAATTAAAGTATCGGCTTTTAGTAATAACCGTAGAGGTGATTGATAACTGGCTTACTTCTTTACACCCTGTCTTAATGGACTCGGCCTTCCTTGCTGACATCTTAATCTTGGGCTGTTCTTGAAAGCGGTTATTGGAACAAATCGATGTATCGACTCTTTCCAAATCAAATCGCCAATAAGCCTCACAGCATATGACTTTGAAAATGAAGGATATATGCCAAATATTTAACCGGGGGAAGGAGGGGGGACCTAATCTTACAGGCATCAAGAGGTTCACCTCCCTACCCCACAGGGAAACCCACATATAGACCAAAGAGTAGGGTTAATTGCATTGAGACTTGTTAGACTTGGTCTAATACACATCATCGATCGGGTTGGGAGAACTGACCAAACACAACACAATCCGTATGCCATACTAGTAGATGTAACCTCCCCTCTTGTTTTAATTTTCCAATTCTTAGAGTAATTAGTAAAGTTGATTGAAATTGATTTTACTAGGTAGTTGAGATTAAACTTAATGAGACACATCGCTACAGCACGTTTCTATACAATTTGATGTTTCTTTACACATTTGACGTGACTGTGCTTGGGTGGAGGTTCCAGCTTATTTACACGCACAATGCTTTATCCTTTATGTCCATGAGTGTGTTTCTTTGTCCCCAGATCTGTTTGATCAACGACAGAAACTCGGGCAAACCCCGAGGGTACGCCTTCATCGAGTATGAGCACGAGCGAGACATGCACTGTAAGTAGTCTGTGCACATTGCTTCTAATCTCTGGAGCCATCTCTCTTTTTTACCCTTCATACCTGCTTGGGAACAAACTTGACACAAACCTGTCGGGCTTGTTGCTGGCTAGTTCCTACCTGCTTCATTCACTGATTAGTCACGGCCAGCTGTGTAGAACAGACATTACGAACTAATAAATGACTTGTTTGTTTCTTACACGACTTGCTGACTTGGGTGTCGCGCTGTTGAACTTGTAGGTGATAGGCCCACAGTGAGTGCTCATTCTCAAGCAGGTTTACGTAAATTTCAAAGACAAAAAAAATGTCATCGTTCTGTTGTATCATCATCTTTCTCATCTTTTTTTTTTTTTTTGAAACGTTTTGTTTATTGTCCGTCATGAATACTATTCCTTTATTCCAATCACTTGATATCTATGTATTGTTAATCATGAAGCTTGTGTGGGCAAATAAGGAGACTATCTGGACAGCACCCTCGCCCCCGCTACTGCAGGTAAAAGCCCCCCCATGTTCCCCCTATTCTCGCAATGGGTGTGGACTGTCTGGAGTACAGGTAAATCAGTACACGGTTTTTTAAATATCTTTTTTTTTTTTTCGTTAAGTCAGTCATCAGTATATGGGTAATTCAATGTGCTTAGAGTCAAGTTATATTTAGTTTTTGACTGATGTTTGGATATCTCATTTTGTTAAAGTTACTTTTAAAGTACTATTTGGTACAGTCCACGTTTATCAAAAAGGTTTGCCTAGTGTAAGGGCAAAATAAGGAAAAACTGGGTAAGTGCGTGGACAAGAGTGTAGTGAAAGCAGAGGACTCTGGGTAAGACTCCAACTAAACTGCGTGTCTCCTTATTTCTCCCGCAGCCTCCTCCAGCCAGCCCACTCGGATGCACGTGTGTGCACTACGCGTGTGGCCCCCGCACGGACATGACCTAAGCCTTCTATACACACAAAACTACTAGGTTGTCCTACTGTCTTCTGCCTAGGTTTGTATGTGCGTAGGTTTGTATGTGCGGTAAGACCTACTGTCCGCTGCTCGAGCTGCGCGCATACACAGCCGACAGAGAACATCTAGGTTCTTGGCAAAACATTTTTTAAAAGATTCTCTTGTCTTAAACGGGTATTTTCTAATCGGGCTATTTTTTTATTTTTTTTTGCCTTACCCCAAGTTAGAGGGGGAAAAAAAGTAGAATACTAAATAGTGATAAATGAACGCGAGTCCCCAAATAATGGAATAGCATGCAGTACATTGGCTAAACAATAGTAAATAAATAATAAAGCTTCGTTTTAAAATTACTGTTAAACTCCTAAAATCTTAAATTAATTTTTTTTTCTAAACATTACTTAGTAGTCTTGATTTTTTTAAAACGTAAAATAAAAGTTTACAAAATCGTTAAAAGCGAATATTAAACACTACTAGCTTGAGCATTTAGATCTAGAAGTCTAATAGTGTCTACTAAAAAAATAAAAACCTCTCGCTGATGGGCCAGATTCCATCTTCTGTTGTACGTACAGCGTTAGCTGTGCGTCCCTGTCACGTGGTTAGGGACGAAGTTGGAATCTGGTAGATTGGCGTTTCGGGTAAGTTCTTGGTGCCTCAAGGCGACAGACTGCCCTTGATGACCTACGCCCTTTGAACTTGCTAGAAACAAGTGTGGTGGGATTGGCTAACTCATCGGTAGGTTAGCGTAAGTTGTTTTTGTTTTTTTTCTCTTCTACCTTTTGACATCCCATTGTTGACGTCTTGTCTTGTGTGATGTGCAAGTTTTGGAGTTTGGCAACACGGGAAAGTCTTCACTAGTTGGTTCTCTCTCCAGAGTATTGGACCAAAGTTCATAATGGTCTCATCTCCTTTGCAAAAAGAAAACTGTCGCCAGTTCTTGTGTCTTCTTTCTTTCTGGTCACTTTGTGACTGTTCAATTGTTTTGTTTAATCATATCTTCTTTCCACAGAGATTTCACCATCGGTTGGTTTTTTTTTTTTTTGGGTGTTTTTTTTTATCTAGACTATTTTTTTCCCCTGGGATTTTATTGTTTTATTTTTATTTGTAAAAGCGTGAATTTCATGTCATTTTTTTTTTAAAGAAATGTTTTTTACAGTACAATGTTCATTTCTGACTAGACACAACAGGTACATAATTAGAACCTCAGAAACTCTACATAAAATACTTAGAATTTGTATTTAGATTCTAAGGTTTTTTGTGTGTCAACACTGCTCTAATCCACCATTTAGAAACTTATCTTTGATCTTATCCACACAAGACACTGACTTAGTAAATAGAGACATTGCTTTGTATCATCTAAAAATAATTTTTTTTTTCTGATCAACACTCAACCCAAAATTTACAGTTACATTTGTTCCTCTACTTGGTGGCTTGATGCCTCAACATGTCAACCATTCTTAAAAACATAACATAAAGAAATACAAAGCACTGACTTTGTGACTGAGACTTGCTTAACGTTATGTGAAACCTGGCCCAGACTGACTGTCAACTGGACGTCTTATATGTAATGTCATGTTGACTGGGTGGTCCAGTGTCTTGTCCACTTCATTGTATGTCATGTGTGGTCCACTGTATGTCTCAATGTGGTCCACTATGTCTTAATGTGGTCCACTGTATGTCTTGATGTGGTCCTAAGTATGGTCTCATTGTTGACATCAGTTCTAATATGTGTCTGGTCTCTCTCTGTGGCTATAGCTGCCTACAAACATGCAGATGGTAAAAAAATTGATGGCAGGAGAGTGCTGGTGGATGTGGAGAGAGGTCGTACAGTCAAGGGATGGAGGCCCAGGAGGCTAGGTAAGTGCTTCAGACTAGGTCATAGTGGTTCATTTCGTCTAATTTTCTTAATCTTTGATATGTAACCTTAATCTCTGATATGTAACCTTGATCTTTGATATGTAACCTTGATCTTTGATATGTAACCTTGATCTTCGATATGTAACCTTGATCTTCGATATGTAACGTGCCATTGACGTCACATATGTTTCAACTGTGATAGGGTTGGGTAGGTTGTAGTATAAATCAGTGCATGGAGATGCCAGTTAAATAAGAGCAGCTACAGATAGTTATTAACATATAATGAAATGCATACATAACAATATTCTGTGGGACTAGAGCATTTGGACTGTAATGTAGTGCAAAGTGACCCTTTTTTGTGTTGTATTTCTTTGAAGAGCAACTAGACTGTAAAGTTAGATAGTCCCCCTAGCAACTAGACTGTAAAGTTAGATAGTCCCCCTAGTTAACTAGGATGCCAGCTAGATAGCCTAGTGCACAATGATGTGTCCCCTATGATGTGAAGCAAGTTAAGCCTTGCTGTTTCATATGTTATGTTTACTGAATCACTGTATGCATATCTTTTAACACTAAAGTGAACGGCATAGTCCTGTTACATACTGTCATCAAGTATGTTGTACTTACAGGTGGAGGTCTGGGAGGAACAAGGAAAGGAGGTCCAGATGAAAACACAAGGTTCTCTGGAAGAGATGAGTTCAGCACAGGTGCAGGAGGAGGAGGAGGCAGTGAAAGAGGAGGGTAAGTGAGCACAAAGGTACTTACGTCTGCGTCTAGGACACCAGTATCCAACACTAATTCCATAGCAAGGGCCCGAGGCATTTTCTGACCCCCACATGTCCTTGGCTAGCAGGAAATAGTAGTTAGTTTAGTATCACTTTTTAGAGTAATCCAGTTTTGTGGTAGTCACTTGATTCACTATTGGATGTATCCTGTTATACAGCATTCATTTGTAATCCACATGTTAATCCAGATCACTGACCATCATATGGGGGGGGGGGCTAACAGGAATTGTATTAATCCTATGAACTAGTTTAGGCACAGCTCGCCTACACACACATTAAAGCATACACAAATTTAATTAGCGTTGATGAATTTTGTTTTGCAGCTTCCGTGGCGGTATGGAAGAGGAACCGCCCAGAGGAGGTGGAGGTCGGCGTATGGAGCGCTCAAGGAGTAGAGAGCGTCCTAGGCGGCGTAGCAGGAGTAAAGAGCGTCCACCTCGTCGCAGCAGGAGCAGAGAAAGAATCAGGCGATCTCGGAGCAGGGAAAGGAAGAGGAGCAGAGAACCTCGTCCAGAAAGGCCTGATACTGAAAGTAAGAAAAAAACACAGTCATTACAATAATACAGTAGTGAATTTCTCTTTTAAATCTATTACAAGAAAATGTAAAGAGAATAACACAGATTGAGGTTTTGAATAAAAAAATTGGACCTCATTCACCAATCATAAATAAACACATTTAGCCATGCCATAATATTGATTAAACAATGAAAAATATGTATCATGTGACAGCCACGATAGACAAAATACTTTGTATAGAAGATATGGAGAATCACATGGCTAAATGTTGTTTGTTTACAATTGGTGAACGAGCTCCATTCTCTTTTGCATTTTTTGTTTTGTTTGACTTGAGGTAATGGAAAGTGATCAACTACTATTATGTTAAAAGAAATGTTTATTAAGCTAAGGAACACTTTCATACATGCTTTGATTTGTCTGCCTGCTTGGTTCTCTAGGGTTTTCTTTCCCAATTCTGGTCTTGTGCTTTCAGTTAATAGCAAATATTTTCATTTAAGGAATGCTCTTATAAACACCAGTTTGACTGCAATGTACAATAATGACAGTTCATTCTGAAGGTAGAAAATTGAGCTCCATCTAAGCTGACCAAAGTGTTCTTTAGCCATTGTTGAGGGCTAGCCAATTCAGCAGATAGTTTCATCAAAAACTCAGTGGCACAAATCAAACCACAAATGAATTTCTTACAATATCCTGATTTATGGTTCAAACATTAGCATATGGTGTTGCATACAATTAATTTGTAGTATTAGGTACCAGTACATGTATTGAACATTATTATAAAAAAAAAAGTTCACATTTGACTAAAAATATTCAAATATTTTTTTTGTCTATAAGGTACATGATAATAAAATGAAATTTTACTTTGAATTGAACCAGGCAACTTGTATTCCCATAAGTTTTACTGAAATCATAGACAAAATTAGAAAGCGCTGTGGCTAAGCCGCAAAGCGCTTGGCTTCTGAACCGAAGTCCCGGGTTCGAATCCTGGTGAAGACAGGGAGAGGATCTTTAGGCGCCTGTGAGTCCACCCAGCTGTAATGGTTACCTGACATTAGTTGGGGAAAGTAAAGGCGGTTGGTCGTTGTGCTGGCCACATGACACCCTCGTTAACCCTAGGCCCCAGAATAAGATTACCTTTATATCATGTGTCCCATAAACCACAAGGTCTGAAAAGGGAACTTTACTTTTTTTTTTACTATAGACAAAATTGTATTGAGCTTTTTCCCTGTTTAGATCTTTTCTTAGCTTTCTCTCTCATTGAAATTAAATTTTATTTCATTTCTTGTCCCAGTTGGCCCTGAAGATGAGGACAGCAATCTTAGCCGAGGCAGAGACAAGAAACGCAGCCGGCGCAGCAGATCCAGGGACAGGGGAGAGCGAGACAGGGATCGCCGCAGGAGCAGGTCCCGCGACCGCAAGCGCAGCAAGCGCTCTCGCTCCAAAGAGCGCAAGTTCAAGATCAAGGAGGAAGAGCAACAAGGCCAGTGGGTTGGTGGGGAGGAGGATGCCAACCTCAATGGCAACCAGGACTACAACAACGACCAGGGCTTTGGCGACAGCATCCGGGTCAAGGAAGAAAAGGCTGACGCCTACGCTGGGTATGGTGGAGGAATTAATGTGGATAGGCTGCAGGGCCACCTTGACGGGGAGGGCTATGAAGAAGGTGAAGAGGGGGAGGCAGAATAAATCCTTGTTTCATTTTGATGCCACAAATACAAGACTTTTTATGCCTGTAAATGCGTTTTGGCTTTTCTTTTTTTTAATCCAATGATGGGCATTTATGGAATTCTGCCAAATTTACATTTCAACTGTAAGTTGTGGTTAGGTTTTTAAAAAAAATTGTTCTTCAGATTTGACTTAAGTACAAGGCAACAAAAAAATGTATCATTCTTGGGTTCTATGAAATATGTAAAGAGATTTGAAGGTGTGACTGATCCCCTGCAACTGAAGCACCATTTGTTTTTATTTCTGGATGTTCACTATGTGACACTGGTTTTAAGTTGTTGATGTTACGTTTTAGTCTAGCCTGTGTCCTGACACACTGTTCATGTGATGTTATAGTCTAGTGGTCTGTGTCCCAACACAATAAAACTATGACATGACAATGCATTTTGTTTGTTTGTTATTACATTGATTTGGTTGAAAGACAGGATCTGTTGTGGATTTGATACATATTAAATGCAAAAACCTCCTCTTGTAGGCCTAAGCATTTTGATAGTTAGATATACATTCTTCAAACCATAAAAATAGTACGAGTAACATAGATAAAGAATAGAATGTGATATGGACAAATGCAGAGTGATAACATTAGCTTAAAGACAACTTGTACGGAAAACAAAGATAAAGCCACCATGATTGAAAGGATATTGAGGCATACCAAATAACGGTAATAAAACTTTAAACTTCTACAAAGAGCTTATAAATAATGATTACAACTCTTAATTGGTGCAAAATAAGATTATAAACCTATGATAAAGACTTTGATTTTCTGTACACTGGATAACTATTATCCGCCTAAGATGAAAATCTCTGAAATTTAGGTTGACCTTATTAAAAAAAAAGTTGGAATCATTAGAGCTCATATCTTTCAATATAGAGAAATGTATATATATATACTTGCAGATCTATCTAGAGAACAACTACGTCATTCTTACGTGATAACAATGTGACAATTAAAGAGATGTCCGCCTTGTTAGTATCATTTCTAACGTGAGAACATAATGTTATCATGAACGTTAAAAACAAAAATCCATGCTTTAAATTGTTACAAAGACGTTATGTAGATTCTGCTGTCATTACCAGTCCGTCACACAAATATAAGGCCCTTTACAATATACATGCATATATAACATACATTGGGAGCATTTAGCTAAGATTTACACCAGTACTGACATTAGTCTCCCCAGGGCATAACCCTAAACGACGATTTCAACAAATTGAAATTTACTCTTCATAAATGTGACGTATTTTAAGATGGAATTGGAATAGGTTTTTCTTTATTGATGCTGTCTTTTGTGAGTAGATCTAGGTTAAGACGTTGCTGACACGTTCATACCCACAGTAGGACCCAAAAGTACACACAAAAAAATATAGCTGTATAGAAGTTTCATTAGGACAGCTACCGGTATGTATAATGCATATATACCCAAACCAATTCATGAAGAAACGTGACAAAAATATTTTTTTCAGTCGTGATATCGTTGACATCACTTTGGATGCTGTTTGCATGACTAGAGATCATCAAATGTATTTAGAAACATCCAGCGAGAGCACCGGAAGTGCTCGATTAATATGGCATTGCAGTAAACAATATCGAAAAAGCCGGACGTCTTCACACTTATGGCTAATGCCGGACAAACGGAGGTAACAACTGTGGTCAAAATGTCTTCCTTAAAGAACCTATAATTGTATAGGGGCAGTGGATTTGTACGAAAAATAAAATGATTGGTCATTGAAGTTGAAATGAGTCCTAAAAGTTTACTTCGAGTCTTATTCGAGGAATGCAGTAACGTCTGCCATAGTTCTGCACAAAAGACTACGTCTGCTTCTGATTGGCCAGCGACTAGGTTTTTAGATCTAGACTGTAGATTACTAGTATGGAAATAGTTTGGGGGAAAAAAAACACAATTGCAACAGTATCAACTACCGGAAGCTCCATAATTGATGACGTCATATCCAATGATGGATTCCACTTTGCCATGCACAGTTCAAGTCTCAAAAAAAAAATGGCTACATTTAGGGCGGGGTGCTGGGGGTGACTTCTCTTACGTCACTGGACCACGTAATAACCCTTTTGGTGTATGAGCCACATCGCGTGTTATTATGGTCTTACCGCGAGAGTCTGCATAGACCTTCTGAGATAGAAGTCTTATTAGGACCATTGCCGAGAAGTCTACTTAGAGCACTGGGTAGTGGGTACTGATACATACGTTTTTGATTGGCGCACTAGGGTAGCTTATTATAAATTACATATGGACATTTATATAAATATCAACGGTATTGGAATACCGGTATAAAAAATCTTACCAATATATGTATTTAAACTGAATAAGTCATCTATTTTACACAAATAACCTAAAAATGTAGTATTATCTTTTATCTTATTTGATGACTTGAGCGCTGTAAATGTTTGTGTTGATTTCAGTTAATCCAGTTCTTGCACCGTAGTGGATGCCGACCGGTACGCCCGTAACACTGGGCTACAATGGGCTACTTTACTATAGCCGGAGCCTGTAGGAATTGCTTTTTTTTTTTTTTTTTGCACTACCGGTATATTCATATTTGTGTTAAGATGGTAATATGTGGATTAAGAGATATGCAAGGTCAGCATAACCAAATTTTTTCAACGTGACGTCATCATTTCGACCACCTCACCTTTTTACACTTACAGAAAGCAGACGTTATTATTTCTCTTTGATCAAAATCTAAAATTATTTGAAGAACAATAAAAAAAAAAACATTGACACTTAACAGAGTTCTGGTTCCAGGGTTTTAAGCATAGGTGTTACCGGTAATAAGAGTTGAAAGTCAATGACATGGGATTTATTGAAACTCCACAGCACAGGGAGAGAGAGACAAACGGAGAAAGGGATAGAGAGAAACAGAGAAAGGGATAGAGAGAAAGATAGAACAGAGATACAGAGAAAGAGAGAGGAAAGAAATAGAAAAGTGATAGAGATTAAGAGATGGAGAGGAAACAGAGAAGAGAGATAGAGAGGAGTGAACGAGAAAAGAAATAGAGATAGTGAGAAAAGAGAAAATGGAAAGAGATAGATGGAAAAAGAGATAGAGAGAGCGAGAAGAAATTGGGAAAAAAGACGTAGAGAGAAAAAAAGAGAGGAAAGAGGACAATGGAAGAGATTTAATTAAATTATACCGGCTTATAAAGAGAACATTTCATTCAGTGGTGCCCAGACTAGGGCCGGTGGGTCATTACCGGCTTGGGACGCGGTACTATCTAACCCCTCCAAACTGGCCTGAATTATTAATGAACTCATCGAATTTAACGGACTTTTTTGAGAGTTGATGCGGAAATATCATGTAACGCTACCAGTATAAAACAAAAGTTTGGATGTAGAT
>JADKLZ010072275.1:0-19969 GCA_021533235.1 Biomphalaria straminea | reverse complement strand
CCATCGTACAGATATTCGCGTTAGGCTCTCCCCCCCTTCCCCCCGACTTTGCGTTTATTTTTCCCCCCCCCCCTTTTCCTGTCACGGACGGAGACAGAGAGTGTTGTTTTTTTTTTTCGTAAGAGCTGAAGCGTTGATATAACGCCATGCAAAAATTGTTTTTTTCTCTTTTTGGCAAAGGTGGCCTTAGCAGTGCGCGGGGAAATGGGAGAGTGGCATATCGCGAATATCTGTACGATGGGCTTACGGTGATAAAAAGATGCTATTTATCGACCCCTCCCCCTTTCTTCCTCCCAAGGCGAGGAGCCTAAGTATCCTCACTCGTCATCACCTGAGGGCGCTAATGTAAGGCAGTAGCGTAGCAAGGTATCCTTGGGCCCGGGTTCAAGAATATGTTGGTGGGCCCCCTACCCCAAGTACCTCAAGTGCAATGAACCCCTTTGCGCTATTGTTGCTAGTCCACCGGTTGTGGGCCCCAAATGGTCGTGGGCCCGGGTTCATTGAACCCCTTCGCGCCATGGATGCTACGCCACTGATGTAAGGAGTGTGCTCAGTCTTTGGGGTAAAGTACAGTATAGATGAAATGACAGTTCTTACAACTACTATAGCACAGTAGTCACACACGCATAAGGGTTAGGTTTCCATTAAATGCATAACACAAATTGAAAATCGAGTCCAAAAGTCACATACAAAGTTCTTTTGTTTTTCTTAAATCATCGTGTCCTCTCTTTTCATGTATTTTCAGGACATTGTGGGATATTCATATGAAAATAAGACCTCACATTATACAATTAACACTTGGCTTCCTTGTCAGGTGGTATTTTACCTTTACCTGTCCCTTAAATCCAGCGGTTCTCCACCTTTTAAGCTCGGCGACCCCTTTTACAAACCGGGACCCCCACCCACACACACACACACACAGCAATAGAAAACAATCCATAATTTCGATGGACTTAGGCGACCCCTGGCAAATCGTCAATCGTCCCCTGAGGGGGTCACGACCCACAGGTTGAGAACCGCTGCCTTAATCTCTTAGACCGTTGGGGCACCAAGCAAGACTCGTCGACCGTCTTTCTTCATTCCTCCCTGTATTTGCCTTTTTTAGAACCTCTTTCACGTCCATTCTTTTATGTTGTCTTCTCATCGCTTTCTCTGTCTGCCTCTTCTTCTTTTTCCTGGTACTGTTCGCTGAAGGAAGGTCTTTACGAGCCCCGAAGATCTTGTAATATGGCCATAGATTTAAAGCTTGCGTTTTTTTTTTACGATTGTTAATAAGTCATCATGGTGTCCGATCGCTGGAGTAACCCTGTCTCTATTTGCTTGGTTAGTGATGCGGTCTTAGAACTTGTGGTATAGGCTTCTTTTATCACGATGGTCCCGAGTTGGAGCTCTTAATGCTGTCATCCCTCTGATGTCCTGCAAGAAGTTTAGGCTCGGACCATAGACATAAATAAATATAGACTGGAAACAGGAAGTAACTTTATGTAACTTGAAAACATGTATATCTATTGAATTCGGATTTCCGAAATCTGACAAGTTGCACGATCTTCAGTCTTATAGATTAAACAAAACTACAAAACAACACTGCCTCCTTATTTACAAAACACTAATAAGAATAGTGTAATACTTATATAGGTTATGGCTGAAATAGATATGAATACTTAACTTTTATACTGCTCATGCTGTATAGTAAAGCGCACAAATTTGCAAATCACAAATTTTCCCTTCATAAAACTTTCTTATTGGCCAGTCTATATTTATTTATGTCTATGGCTAGGACATACTGATCTTCATTCTAGATGGAACATTCGAAGCATATACACAATAAACACACAACAAAGCTAAACTTACTTTCGTGAAGAATGCTTACATTTGTATTACTTCCCTTCCTTGCTAACTAATACAAAGTGGATTACGTCACTAAGGGAGGTAAGTGCTAGATATCTATCTCTACAACAGTCAGAACACAGTGATGCTTCGGTTGGAAAAGAATAGAGATGTCACTAAGTGTCCAATCAGCTCCTCTTAAAATAACCTTTCCTCAAAGAAGTGTGGCAGACATCCTTTTTTATTTTTAATTTAACTCTATAAAGACTAACATTTACAGTTCAAACCAGAGACAATGATCAGTATTTTTTTTAAATTTTACATTTGCGTATCATTGTAGCCCCACGACATGTAAACTTTTTTAGTTTTTTTTTTCCAAACCTTAACCCTAAACTAATTAATTAACAACAGTTAATTGATGAATTGGTTAATTCTTTAAATTGATTCTTGTTTTGCCAAGTGCAAGAAATAATTGTGCATAAGTTCAATTTGATCCGAGAATGGGTGTGGGAAAAATAACGTGAACCAACTTTTGAACAGGAATAACGGGGTGCGTTGATGTATGCTTTGTAGTACCGGTAATAATTTATTTTGAAGTGTATGTAAAGATAATACATTTAAAACAGTTTAATGTTCCTACCAAACAATTAGCTTGAATAGAGAAAAATATTCATTGAAATAAATTTTAACACTGTACTTTCATTGAATTATAAAATAAAAATCAATTGAAGCATAGCTTTAATTGTGAATCTGAGACACGGTGAAACACTAGTGTCCCTGTTGACAACACTTATATCAACTCCATTTGTGCCTTGTAGGTTTGGGTTTGTAGCACTACAAAACAATAGGATGTTGAACACGTAGGACGTAATCATCTTCTTTTTTTGAAGTAACGTCTGTAATGCATAATATAAGATGCGAGGTTTTTTAAAAATTGCATTCTATGTGGACAAAACCCTAAATATTTAGTCACATGTGCTAATACTAAAGAATGATTTCCCTTGTTATTACCGGTATCAAACAAAATAATTAACTCTTTCTCTTCGTAATTATATTTCCACGCTTTGAAGGAATTCTTGATTTTGCTCATTACTATTTCACTATCCCTGTTATGATTGGGCTCCGAAACTTTTGTAATTTGTTATCAGAAAATGCTTGTTTTTTTTTTGGTATAGAATTAAATGAAAATGCTTGCTCTTTTTCTATAATTCAAAGTCAAGTTTAAAAAAAAAATGTAACATTAATTTAATTTGATGAGGTCAAAATCAACGACAGTACCGTCGATTGGGAGAGAAAGAGTTAATTACCAGTATTTAATTGACCTATAGAAATATGTTGTATTGATTCGTATATTATCTACGACGATAAATAATTGTGCAAAGTTTTAACTTGATGTGGGAGAAATACCGTAAATTAAGTTGAAATAAACATTTATATTTATGCTTGCACTTTTATATCTTTGTTTGCCCAGACTTGCACCGATTTTGGGCCTGATTATTATTGCTGTGGTGGAATCAGAAAGAGATGACGCGAACAGAAAAACGTCTAGTACATTGCTAGGTCTCACAACAACCATTAAACCGTACATTACATTTGCCCACGACATCTCCCAGGTCAACGTCTATTTAAAGTTATGTACAGCAAGTTACATAGAAGCTAAGAATCCAAACAAGATGTAAACATAGAAGCATGTTGCAGTCTTCCTGTCAATGTTCTTTGGTGATTAGCTTCGGGGAATTTACATTCGAAGCACTACCAAGCGTACATGCTGGCCTACATCAATTAGGCGATTTCACACGAAAAGGTGATGACAGTAGGCCTAACCTGTTCTTTGTTTACGCTCCATTTTTTTTTAAAGATCCTGCTTGCGTTCCTAATGCAATAAAATTCTGTAAAAGAGACAAAGAAGAGAAAGTGATATAAAGAAATGTAGTGGGGATGTAATGGAAGCGAAAAACGTAAAAAGAGGAAAACGGAAGATCGGAAGAAATTTGGAAGTAAATTAACAAGATCAATAATATCAAGGACGCCACACTGAAAGGTCACTGTTGCCAACATTATCAAAAATTACTCTGTGCTTATGTTATAATTTCAGTGATAAAAAGTGCATAAAAATTATTACATGGTTAGCCAAAATACATTACTGATCAATATTTCTGTATTCTATACACCAGTTTTACACCCTTCTAAGACAGCATCACAAACCAAGAGAATAGAGACAGGGTCACTGGAGCGATCGGACCGCATGATGACCTGCTAAAAAAACGGAAGCTCAAAATCTATGGCCACATTACAAGATCAGCGGAGCTTGCAAAGACTTTCCTTCAGGGAACATTACCGGGAAAAAGAAGAAGAGGCAGACAGAGAAAGCGATGGGAGGACAACATAAAAGAATGGACAGGCCTACCGCGAAGGAGGTTTTGGACTGAGTAAAATATAGGGAGGAATGGAGAAAGACGGTCTTGCTTGGTGCCCCAACGGTTCAACAGACTAAGGGATAGGTACGGTAAGGTAAGATACACCAGGTACACCAAAAGCTGACTATTTATGGATTTGCCTCCATCTAAGAAGATCTCTAATATTTATTTGTCTTTATTTTATATAGAACCATTTCATTTTTTTAAATTCATGCGATGTAACAGCATGTTGCTTTTCAAAGCCTTTCAGATCACATGAAATGAAACAAATAATAACTGAATAACTCTGTATGGTGATCTAACAGAAGGCAAGGGAGCCGATGGTCGCCCACATTTACGGTATACAGATGCAAACGCGACATGAAGCTTTTCAAAATCGACACTAGCAGCTGGGAAAAAGTAGCACTGGATAGATCCACGTGGAGAGAGAGCATAAGAGAAGGGTCTTTGATTGCAGACGTCGTACACAACAGAAGCAGAAAGAAGGGTGAAAATGGCGCCTGGTGACTACATATGCCTAACCTATGGCCACATCTGTGTATCAAGGATCGGCCTCTTTAGTCACACAAGAAGTTGCAAAGGGAAAAGGTTTTCTATCGAGACGTGAAATGAAACAGATCAGAACAGAATAACTCGATGGCTGCCTGGTCGTGCGAAAAGTGCGCTAGACTGTCGTTTGATCGTCTCGGTGGTCAGGGGTTCATACCCTGCCCGCTGCCATCCCCCGTCGACCTGCAGGAAGTTTCGACTAAGAAATAGATTATCTTCAACTCTGAAGGAACATCCGAAACATGTGAAGCAGTGAGTAAAGAAAATTAGCGAACGTGATTTTCAAGGAACATCACTCGTAGATAACAAAAAAAATGCTACAGGGACTTTGCATGTTAAGTTTCCCCCTAAAAAAAACCCAGCCTTTCCATCACCCTACTGCACATCTAGACGCAGCAGCGTGGATTACACTCTTCCTCTTCGCACAGGGCGCTGAAGTAGCGAGGAGGAAGAGAAGGTAGAAGTGGTGGCGTAGATTGCCCGGGGGGTGGAGGAGGGAAGCTGGCTGAAGAGAGAGGGGGAGTGGGGGGTCGGTTTGGGGTGGGGGTGGGAGCTAAGTTAGACGTGGTCAGATAGAAAGTTGAACAAGACACAGATCGATAAAGTTATTTAATCAGGGCAAACATTGATAAAGGCTGTGGGTCAAAGGTTAAGGAGAATATCGTCTGGTGGCTTGGACATTGGGGGCTTTACACTCAAGTCTATTAATGCATGCACACCCCAACGTAAACACGCACGCAGACGAACCCTCACACATTCGGTGTTTTGAAATTTGGTCGAAAGATACGATATATGGAGAAGCGTATGTATGGCTGAGTGTGTGTGAGTGTGTGTGTGTGTGTTCGTTTGTGTGAGGGTTCGTCTGCATGCGTGTTTACGTTGGGGTGTGCATGCATTAATAGACTTGAGTGTAAAGCCCCCAATGTCCAAGCCACCAGACGAACCCTCACACAAACGAACACACACACACACACTCACACACACTCAGCCATACATACGCTTCTCCATATATCGTATCTATCGACCAAATTTCAAAACACCGAATGTGTGAGACTGAGGAACCCGGTCTGTACAAATATGGCTGCCTGGTTGTGGGGTTTACGCTCCGGACTGTCGTCTAAATTGTCTTGGGTTTGAACCCCTGTCTGTCATTTCTGAAGCAGCTTTTAAGAAACTGTACACGCACTAAAATCTTGTCACAACTATCTAAATGCTTGAGTTACACGTCTGTTTTACATGAGCCTAGTTATGGCATGAGAATCTAATTAGCTTTCTTAATTCTGTTTGATTACACTCGATCATATTGATTCTCAGCCTACTCATCCCCTCGCGGTTTCACTGAGACCACGTCTTTGAAATTCCATTACAGGTTGAAGTTAGACGAAAACAAGGTCAACTTTACATCAGAAATGGGAAGTTGTGAAAGGTGGGGGGGGGGGGAGGGCTGAACAAGGGATTATGGGGATGTAGGGATGTGGAGCGAGGGAATGTAACCTGGGGGGGGGATTTTGTGGAGATGTGGTGCTTGTAACGTGGCGTGTGTGACCGTGACCTCCGTATTTCCCGTTGGCCTTGGTGTGACCCTGAATCAAGACACAGCCAACGGGGTCACAGAGGTCACGATCAAGGGCGCGTCGAGATGTGATAGTGGGAGACTGAATTGGGGGAATGTGGGCGCGTGGGCAGTGGTCAAATTGCCATTAAGTTTTAAACTGTTTATTTTATCGAAGGTCTTAGAACTTCACCTTACATTTTTATCTATCCCCTATTCAGTGGCGTAGCATCCATGGCGCGAAGGGGCTCAATGAACCCAGGCCCACTACCATTTGGGGCCCACTGCGCTTGGGCCCATGACTCTTGATTTGTTGAGAACTTACGAATGATGCTAGAGTGAACAAATAAATTCACTTTTTTTTTTTAAAAAAAGATAAAAATATAATTTAAAAAAGCTCTTTCAGAATTTCCTTAACGTTGCACCAAAAGTAATATAAACTTCAAAACTAGTGTTTGAAGCTTTAATGTAAGGATTTCCTTTCTATTAAGTTTTGTAAATTGTAATGGTGGCTAACCCTAATCGTTCGTTCGAGGTGACAATCATTTCCATATCGTCCCATTCTTTTTCTCCTTGTCTGTTCATAAAACCATCGGTAGTATTACAGAAATGTGGTGCGGAGTGGGGAGACTTTGGTTATGAAGTAGGGATAGTCCTGATTGTCACTAATTAAAATTTGGATTCAGCTGCAAACTATTCAATTTTTTCAAAGCTTAATAGGTTTATATTTTGTTTTGTATTTAAAATGCGTAAATTCACTTTTTCGTTTCAAATGGAGATGATGCTTGAAATAATTTTAATCTTAGCGTTCAGGTTGATATGTCAGCTGGTAAACGCACCAACAAAGTCATTAATTATGAACAATTTCGGATCTTCGCACTTTTTAATGAACATGGAAATCTGATTTTGTTGTTGACCACTATATCTGCGACTATGAAAAATTAGTCTGAGATTGAGATACCTAAATTGATCATGGAATTGTGTCTTTCTCTGACCAATGCTTAATATTTGGTTGAAACTTGGTTCATTGCTCTTAAAGAAATTTAACGCCATATATATTTATACAAAAACCTTCGAATATTGCCATGAATAGAATATTCAAATTTGACAGGAAATCAAAGCCCAACAGATTCAAAACGAGATAATAGATCGGTTGGGTAGTGCAGTTCTGGAAAAAATACCTGTACCACAAGATATCAATTCTGTACCATTAGTCTCCTTCATTTGTGGCAGAGCCAAGGACCAATAAAAAGTTGATATCAAATTTGTATTTTTTTTTTATACTGTTAAGTGACCTACGTTGACAGAACATCCAACGAAATAACAATTAGATAGTAATTTCTATGTTTTCATATAGGCTTTGTGAGAATCAAACGTCAGCAGAATTTGCTGAACTGATGCTCCAAGTAATAAAAAAACAAACATTTATCCTTAAATAAAACTACTAGGCTAAAGCTATGAATGTGTTTCCAATATGATTGGATACTAGAATGATTTTTGGGCATCGTTTCATGAGAAATAGATAATCCGGTTTCTTACTTGGCTACTGAGAAGGCCAGAGAAATGCTCAGTAAAGAAATATTCAATCAATTTAATGTTAAATAACGGACTTAAAACTAGAAACTATTTGTATCAATGTTTCAAAGTTTGACACCTAGAAGTGTTTTAGGAATGTCAATGTGTAGAATGGGAACTAGAACTCATAAAATATTTCTTTATAGATTTGAAAATCCGTTAACTCTTTTCATTATGTTTACAAATTGTTCAAACATTGACTTTTAATTCGTGTTGGAGTTCTAAGAATATCAAACATAATAAGATTCTTAAAAAGCTTCTCTACTTGCATTGGAAAGTCTTGTGGTCAATATACCGATACATTCAGATTACTCAATTGTTTTGTCAGACATTGTATTCGTTTTATTGGGGGAGGGGGCCCACCAATACATTCTTGAACCCGGGCCCACGGGTATCATGCTACGCCACTGGCCCTTATTGTGTTAGTCTGTTGGACCGTTGGAGTAGCACACAAGATCTTTGACCGTCTTTCTCTATCCCTCTGTGTCTTTTGTCTTAAATATAATCTCTTTCAATGGTACCCCGTCCATTATTTTATGTTGTCCTCCCATCGCTGTCTCTGACTACCTCTTCTTATAGCTTACAATGATGGCTGCTAAATAATCGGTCATTATTGAATGGTCAAGTATTAATCAAATCAATATTGATGGTTATTTATACAAAAGTCGTCAGTAACCAGCATTTTTATTTACAAGTTAAATAATAGAATGCAGTATTCAATGTGAAAAAAAAAAAAGTAAAGTTCCCATTTCAGACCTTGTGGTCTACAGGGCAGATGATTCTGTGGCCTACGGTTAACGAGGGTGTCATGTGGCCATCACAACGACCAACCGCCTTTACTTTTTTTCCCCAACTAATGTCAGGTTCCCATTAGAGCTGGGTGGACTCAAGGGCGCCCGAAAATCCCGAAATAAAAAATCCCGGTCTTCACCAGGATTCGAACATGGGACCTCCGGTACGGAAGCCAAGCGCTTTACCGCTCAGCCACCGCGCCCTCTAGTATTCAATGACAACTCATTAAATAGTCTGCTAATGATATGTAAAAAAGACAGAGGTGCAACCAGAGGCGTCACTAGGGTCGGTGTCACCCGGTGCGGTAAGCTCGGGGTGTCACCCCCCCCCCCCGGAAAAAATAATCTTCCCCTTACAATACAATTAACTTTCTTTATTTTAAATAATAAAACTCCAAGCTAATTAATACATTGTTTATGGTTTTCAATTATATGTTTAAATGTCGATCTTTTTCACATTTTATCAAATGTTATTATATAAATTAAGAATGTACTATCATAGAATTCAGAAACCTTGAGTTGAACATATTTTTTCACTAGAGATTATTTAAGAGCTCCTTACGGAAAAGGTCTTAAATTATACTAGTGTTTTTCGGCTGATTCTGAAAAAAATGGAAAATCAAGGACAAATGTCTGTTTTGTAGACTTAAAAAAACAACAACAAATGTTTGATAGCGTCCATCTGAATCATTCTGAAAAATAGCAAGAGAGAAAGTCATCTTGCAAAAATTTGTCCAGATTCAGCGACATACCTAAACCAAATCAAGATGTTGTCTTACAATAGACGGTAGAATTCTTCAACATCGATACGGTTATGAGATTAGAGTGTTTCTCTTTCTTGTAGCCATCGACGATGTCATTTAATAGGCTGCATTCGGATTCCAATGGCGTAAACCAAACCGAGTTGGATTTTGCAGAAGCGACATAGCATTACTTTCAAATACTATCAAATGTATACACGACATGACGGATAAAGACGCCCTCAAAGCTATATATATCGGGTGCAATTTATCTAGTTCCCGATCAACACTGGTCAAACTGATTTTGAACAAATAGTAAAGTTAACATATTTAGGAAGGGTTATATCTAGTGATAGAGATGCATATCATGGTGTTGCATGTCGAATAAGTACGCCTATCAGAACAAACAAATTAATTAGCCTAGACTTTAGAGTAAAATCAACCTACTCAATACAATCATTGTCCCAACGGCCATGGAAGGTTGAAAAGAGGCTGAGTAGTGATGGCTAAATAGTGATGTGAAAGTCGCCTTATACTGATTTCTGTAGAGAAAGCTTGGTTGAGACATGTTGATACTAACATGTGAGAGAAATTCAAGGCAGTATTTTTTTTAAAGTTGTATTTTGGAAAAGTGCATTTTTCCGGTGTCACCCGGTGCGGCCCGCAACCCCCGCACCTGCCTAGTGACGCCACTGGGTGCAACACACACCTCCTCCTAATAAATATGTCACAGAACCTGACATTCTTATAGATGGCCAGAAATTAGCAAACGTCAAAAAGTTTGTCTATCTGGCAAGCACGATATCAGCAAACGCCAACCTAGATGGTCAGGTATTCCGTATTGCGCGTGCCAGTGCTTCTTTTGGCAGACTTCAAGAACAAGTGTGGCAACGGAGAGGACTCAGCATATCCACAAAACTGAAAGTCTAAAGAGCTGTAGTTCTCCCGTCACTCTTATGTGCATCAGAGTCCTGGACTCTATAGTCCCGCAACACCAACGATGTTAAAGGAGTATCCATAGGGTGCGTTGGCCCGACCACATACAATACACAGAAATCTTGAAGCTGTACAACATGAACAGTATCAATGCGACAGTAAAAAGGTCCCAACTTAGATGGGCGGGACATGTAGTCTGCATGCCAGACAATCGCTTCCCAAACGACTTCTGTACGGGGAGTTATGTGCAGGAAAGCGCCCCCAGGGAGGTCAATACAAGCGCTATAAAGACTCTCTCAAAAGCTCTTTCAAGGAGTGTGATATTGACATTCACGGCTGGGAAGCACTAGCTCTGGATCGCTCCTCATAGTGTGAAGCTGTGAGTCTCAAGATATGAAGCAAGAAGAGTGGTCAGGGTGAAAGAGCGCCGAACCAACTAAAACAGAGAGAAGAAGCAGGCCTGCAACTGACCAAACCCACCCATGCCACGTACGCGGTCGGCTTTTTAAATCGAGGATTGGACTGTACAGTCATCTTTGATCACGAAGGAGGGGCTATGTAATAATATATCATTAGTGCAAAATGTCAGTAACACGATATACGTATCAACATCTCTTAAACTAGCATCAAGTTTCGCGCACATATTTCTTTCACCACTAAGATGCTTGTTAAGGTATGATATTGACATTCGCAGCCTGAAATGTGCGCAGACTTTCTATTCATCAAACTCCATTTGAGTGAGGGCTTGAGAGGCTTAAATCCTCTCTCGCAAAAGCCCTGGACAGAGACCCTGCTGTCTTGCGTAGTGCGTAGGCGTCACCATACAAGTCGAGAAGTTTTGGTTTCCCAGATCTGTCGAGACGGAGATCAGCAAGTCTGGGGCAGTCAAAACAGACTTTCTATTAAACATTTGTATTTTATTTTATTTTCTGTATTTGACCTAAAAATAACAATTCCGTTTTTTGAAGCGAATCTTCTGTCTCTTTTTAGTTTGATTTACATCATATTGATTTTTATTTCTGCTTTCTTTAATTAAAGAACAAAACTTAAGATACAATAAAAAAAAAGATATATCTATTTCTTTCTTAACACGTAGGACATAATCATCTTTTTTTAAAAAAAAGATGTTTGTATTTTATAAGATAAGAAGATGTCAGACTTTCACTCAATGACTTTAATAAATTCAAATACAAAGAAAATTTAATAAAATACTCAGAAAGACACAAAGATAAAAGGCAGATTTCTCGTTCCATAAGCTAGGACAAACTTGTACAAATGCTCCTTCTTCCCTAACACTATTAGAGTATGGAATGGGTTGCTGCGCGGGGGTTAAAGGAGATTTGACATGAAGATGAACTGAAACGCATCGAGATATTGGTTACAATGAAAAGCCTATTTTTTTGTAATTTAGTGTGCCAAGTTTGGAAAGTTTCATTAAGCGTCCTTGACCTTTGTTAGCTTAACTTGAAAATCGGCACTATTTTGTTGACACTGTGTAAACCCCCCCCCCCCCTCTCTCTCTTAATAGTATGACACTGAAAAAAAAAAGAAAGGGGGCGCAAAGTTTTTACTGGTGTAAATCTGGCACTGTGAAGGATCTAGGCGACTCATTAGCATGGACAGAAATGGCTGAAAGTCCAGTCTGCGTTTGTTCACTTGTGAATGGCCTCCCTTGTCTCCCGGCCGCCGCCTCTTCCTCTCCAGTAAGGTGGACAGTTGATCAGGGAATCGATTTTCAATCAGGCCGGCCCCAAACTTAGACGAGCGTCAGTGTGGTTGGCTTTTCTGGAGCCCGTAGGGTGTGTGTGCGCGGGGGGGGGGGAGAAAGAGGGTAAGTATACGATACTTGACAAATCTTAATCTTGGCGGACTCCTGGTGTAGTGCGCGCGTGTGCCGGACATGAGCGTGCGAGTGTTTGTGTGTACGTCTCAGTGAGGAGCGCCCCCTACCCCCCTCCAGCCTAAAGGTGATGAATGGTTAAAAGAAATTGAAAGAAGCAAGGGAGAGAAGTTGGGGGTCTTTAACATTTATGAACTTATCACAGGAGTTTTATTTCACACACAAAAATAGGAAGTCTAAAAAAAAAATGTGTGGATGGAAGTGCAACGCCTTCAAGGGAACGCCCCTGTACGTAAGAGAATGGTGCGTGTAATGAATTTTTAGGAATATTTTCCTTTATCACACTCTGTAGCATCTTGTGCTAGGGGGTGCAGTATGGACCGGACGACCCAATCAGGGAGTAACATAAAGCAATAAATAAAGTTAAATCCTCTTTCAGACCTTGCGATCTATAGGGCAGATGATGTAAAGGTCATTGGTTTCTGTGGCCAACAGTTAACGAGGGTGTCATGTGGCCAGCACAACGACCAACCGCCTTTACTTTTCCTCAACTATTGTCAGGTACCCTTTAGAGTTTGGTGGACTCTGGGGTGCCCTTAACTCAGTTTTTCACAGGTTCGAAAGCCAACCGCTTAACCACTCCCTAACCGCCCCCCCCCAGAAGCAATAAGCAAAAGCAGATACCTAAAAAAAAAAATAACTCATTTACACACACACAGAGAGAGAGAGAGAGAGAGATTGTGGTTTTACGTATGTGAAATGTTTATTTGGGGAATTTCCAGTAGACTTCATCGAAACCTGAAGAACTCAGATTGCTCACATCGGCTACAGTTGCTTTTAAAGTAATATTGGCCCAAATTAATCTAAGATCTATGCTGCTAAATTTTGTGGAGGAAAATGAAATCAGAATTAGGTTTAATTCTGCCCAATATTCTGTAACAATTTAGTTTAGGTATTTAAACTTGGCATTGAGTCAAAAGAGAACACTGCCTGATTAAATAATGAGAAAAAATAATTATTATGAATTCCGAGCATGACTGATTAAAACAATATAGCACTGTGTTCAAAGGGAGATAACTTGTTAATAGAAAAACGTTACAAAATTTGTAGATCCACGATAATTGTGGACATAGATTTTTTTTTTGTATCATTACCACAGAAAGGCTCCAGAAATGGGGACACGCCGCTATTAGTTTTGTGTGTTAGGTCCATTCGTTCGTCTATCATAAATATATAAATATGGAGTTCTTCCTCTTAGCTAAGCTTTGTGTTTTTTTTCTTCTTTATTTTGCTTGTGTTCAATCTGTATTCAAAGAAAAAGGGACGTTACTCCGTTATTTTTTTTTAAATATGACAGCGTCTTGAGCCTACATTTCGTTTCTTAACTGCACCTTATAAATACAATTATTATTATTAATTATTAAGGGATTCGTTACATTAATGTTCCTAGAGCTAAGCGTATTTGTTCCCCAAACTATTACTTGACTGTAACTCAACTCTCACTACCTCTGTGTACTAGGAAAGGCAGAAAGATGTAGAGACGATGGCTGTAGAGAACTGATGGCTAGAGGCAACAATACTGGCAGCTTTTGACTCGTGTTAAGTTGGGATAGCATTCCCTTAGGGCTAGAAAAGGAGAAAAAAATTGGGCAAAAGTGGGGCCGGGCAAATGGTCAAATTTAGTTTGTGGGAAGAACTCAGGGGGAGAGAAGTGAAATGAATAACGTACAATCAGAGATACAGAGAGAGAGAGAGAGAGTTGGAATTGAGAGAGAAAGTGAGAGAATGGGATTGAGAGAGAGAGAGAGAGAAAGAGAGAGTTGGAATTGAGAGAGAAAGCGAGAGAATGGGATTGAGAGAGAGAGAGAGAGAGAGAAAGAGAGAGTTGGAATTGAGAGAGAAAGTGAGAGAATGGGATTGAGAGAGAGAGAGAGAGAAAGAGAGAGTTGGAATTGAGAGAGAAAGCGAGAGAAATGGGATTGAGAGAGAGAGAGAGAGAGAGAAAGAGAGAGTTGGAATTGAGAGAGAAAGCGAGAGAAATAGGATTGAGAGAGAGAGAGAGAGAGAAAGAGAGAGTTGGAATTGAGTGAGAGAGAGAGAGAGAGAAAGAGAGAGTTGGAATTGAGAGAGAAAGCGAGAGAAATGGGATTGAGAGAGAGAAAGAGAGAGTTGGAATTGAGTGAGAGAGAGAGAGAAAGAGAGAGTTGGAATTGAGAGAGAGAGAGAGAGAGATGGGATTGGGAGAGAGAGATGGTATTTCGAGAGAGAGAGAGAGAGAGAGAGATCTTATTTCGAGAGAGAGAGAAAGAGAGAGATAGACAAAGAGAGAAGGGATTGAGATAGAGAGAAAGAGAGAGATGGAATTGAGAGAGAGATATATGGTATTTCGAGAAATGCAAAAAGGGAAAAAAACAAATGAGTGAATGAGTTGAGTGATTACAGGGGAAGGAAACGAAAGGGAGGGAGAGAGAGTGAGAGAGAGAGAGAGAGGACCCAACGACAGAGGAATAAAGACGTGATGGTTTTGATACCAAAGAGACATCGAGTCCAATAAAGATGTTAGCATGCTAAACTCACAGTCGAGACTCATTCAATAGAAAACCTTGACGCCGCCATTTTCTCTTCAGTTCACTATTGATTCCTGAAATATTCTTGACTTAGGGGCTCAGACATGTGAAAGGACTACGTGCCAGTCGAGTCGAGCTATTGATGAGCCACGATCAGATACAGGGGAATGTGTGCTTCTATTTTGTTACGTACATATACATTAGATTCAAATAATTTTAGACTAATTATTGAGGAAAATATTAATTATCGTACACTTGATAATTGGAGAGTTTTTTTTTTTTTTAAATTCATTTTTTCGTTTGAATGGCTCATTATCCCTGGCGTCTCAATTTCAGTTCCCTCTATTTGGCTCCACGTTTCTACTGTCCCATCTTCCTGGATCCTCAGCTTCAGCTCCTCAATCGGTGATCCTCATCGATGGCTCCAGTTCTTCTTGGCTCCCAATCTTGAGCACCCACGTTGTTGTTTTTTTGTCTTAATCAATGGATTCGTATCACCCTCTTCTAGGTATCTCCCATCTGGATCCTTATATCCCTCTTCTTGGCTCCTGCTACCTGGCTCCTCATATTCCGACTTCCTCTTCTAGATACCTCTCATCTGGATGCTCATCTCCAACTCCCTCATCTTGGCTCCTTCTCATTGGCTCCTAATATTCAACACCCTCTTTTTGGCTCCTGCACCCTGGCTCCTTATATTCAACTCCCTCTTCTTAGCTAATTCTTATTGGCTTCTCATCTCCAACTCTCTCTTCTTGGCCCCTTCTCATTGGCTTCTTATCTCCAACTCCCTCTTCTTGGCTCCTTCTCCCTGGCTCCACATATTCAACTCCCTCTTCTTGGCTCCCCCCCCCTTGGACCATCTCCAACTTCTACTTGTTTACATACTTTATTTAGCGTTCAATAATCTAGATAAATCACTCAGTAACACACTATAGAACGGGACTTAGTATGTAAATAGAAATAACAAAACAAGAAGCACAACTCGTGGAAACGTGTCGAAGCATCTATTAAGTTTGTCGTCAGGTCCATTCACGATAATCTGTTCGTCCCGACTAGTAATGTACTCACAGTGATGGGACGAGATTGATTATTCCAAAGCTTATATCAACTTACTCAGTCTGTCTGTCTGTCTGTCTGGTAAAAAGTTTGAACATGCTTTTTTTTCTCCCAATTCCCATTCTCTGATCAAGTTGAAACTTGATTGTTGATTATTGATTGTATCTGACAAGACATGAATCAGTTTAAAAAAAAGAACAAATTAGTTGATTAATTATTGGTGATTAATTACTTTGTTTGATATCGAAATAAGGGGAATTGATGCTACTCAGTGAGAGATGTATAATCTGGTATTTATGGATTTGATTCTCCCTATACTGTTGCGATACCATCCATTCTCTCTCATGAAGTTAAAATTTGCGCGCTTATTCATAGTCGATGACAATAATTAAAAATTAAATAAAAAAAATAATATAAAAAATTTAACCAATTAGTTAATCAGTTAGTAGTAATTATTTAATTTTGTTAGGGTTAGGGTTAGTCAGAAAGGGAGCTAAACCCTGCTTGTTATTAGGTAAATGGCAGTACTTGGCAATTTTGTCCCTTAGATAAGCTCTTTTTTTTAAAGTATTTTTTTCCATGCTTTTCTTGTATGCTCATGAAGTAGGTCGACGACAATGGACCTCATTCACCAATCGTAAACAAACAACATTTAGCCACGTGATTCTCTATATCTTCTATACAAAGTATTTCATCCGTCGTGGCTGTCTCGTGATACGTATTTTTCATTGTTTTATCACGTGGCTAAATGTCTTTATTTACGATTGGTGAATGAGGTCCATTGGTAGGTATTATAAAAATAAAACATCTTGTCGCATTTGAAATCCTGACATTAAGAAATAATTGACAAGTTTCAGTTTTAGGGTGTCTCACTCTGAAATATTTCACAGATAGGCTAGAGTTATCCAGTAAGCCGTAAATATCTCATTATGCAATAAAGTCTAGATACTTTCTACAAGTCCTCATATTAAAGCATTTATATTACGTACATGAAGACAGCGCTAGGAACTAGGTTTTTATGAGAGAAAATAGTGACTAACGAAATAAGGGACTACTTTTTAATAGTCCTTTATTTCCTTATAGTTAATCCGCCAATTAATTAATAGGGTAACAGTAACAATTCAATTTTAAAATGTTTCGGATGTTCCTTCATAGTCCAAACCTCCCGCAAGACGACGGGGGATGGCAGCTGGCAGGGTATGAACCCGGGATAAGTCCGAACGACTGTCCAGCACGCATACCGCACGACCAGGTAGCTAATTGACATGTGGCTGTAGCAATTTAAAAAAAATCTTTTAAAAAATAGGTCAGTCAATAGCTACGTAAATTATTTTTTTTTGTTATTGATCTATGCACTGTCTTGTTGTAGACCTACATGGCCAGTTATAACTTTTATTCACTAACAATATAGTACATCCACAATAAACGGATTACCCGATCAGTAATACCCACCCGGGTTATGTAATGGGACTCCCACAGACTTAACCCGGGCCCCCACCCTAGGTGGGGGCTAAGTCAACTCGGTATACTCAGCCTAGAGCTCCAAGAATAGCTCATAAGTTTGAAGCTTTTACAAATTCGTTTTTATTGCCGTTTTGTCTGGTGAGAGATGCTTCGTCGTGAGGTTATTGTCCTTGTGAATGAATGAACTATTGATCTCTCTCTCTCTCCCTCTCGCAAGCCGCCCCTCCCGCCTCTACATTCCAGTCTCCTCCAATATCAGTGTATTGCTTTCAATCAGGCTTCCCCACCTTTCCCCCCCCCCCTCCCAAGGATCCACCTGGCACCCGCCACATACGCCCCCACCCTTACATTTAATGAAAGGCGCCCCCGCCCCCAGTCGATTGACGCGATGTTATTTTATCCGGTGTCTCTCTCAATTCCCTCTCCCTCCCCTCCGGTAGTGGATCGATCCAATGTATGTATCAGGGATGAGAATACTATTGGTTGGTGTTAGCGTTTTTTTTTTTTTTCACGCATTTGAGACAACAGCCAACTTAAGTCTTCCAACACGGGATTCTAAAAATATATGAATATTAAATTAAATTATTAAAAAAGAGAGGACATTTAAAAAATACAATCCCATTCATTGTTTTAAATTTGAACAATGCCCAAGCCACTGTACCGCAAAAAGTGTACATTGCGCTAGGCCCCATCATCTTTAGGCCCATTAGAGTTCCCCTTTAGACCTTACGATCTATATTATTATAGCTTTATTATAGCTTTTATATAGCGCTACTTTCATGCTTATAGCATGCTCAGAGCGCTTTGGTCCAATCTCATTTGTGGACCAGTGGGAGGAGGGGGTATCTAGGAGTTGGTTTCCCGTGCTGCCTTTGGGCGCTCAGTAAACACAACTCTGCCCGAGTCGGGTGTCGAACCTCGAGCCCCCTTATAGGTAGCCAAGCATGCCAAGCTCAAGCCGCACTTAGCCTCTCGACCACGCTTCCCATCTTCTATAGGGCAGATGTTGTAAAGTACTAATATTATATGATATTACGTCATTGTTTGTTATTAACTGAGACTCATTTTGTTAGACTTATTGAAAGTGTTTTTATTGTTATTATAATTTTTATTTAGTAATGTCTACAGTAACTTATTATTAATCTCTGACAAAAGAACAGTTAAGGTCATCTGATTCAGTGGCACACAGTTAAATTGATTGTCATGTGGCCAGCACAACGACCAATACCGCCTTTACTTTTCCCCAACCAACGTCAGGTACCCAATAGAACTGGGTGGACTCAGACGTGACCTCCCGTTGGCTGTGACTCAGAGGCGCCCTTGAGATCTTGATAATTAAAAATCCCAGTTTTTAGTATTCAAACAACTGAGCCCTCTCTTCGGAAGCCACTCAGCCTCCTAGGGGTCCTCTGAAGCCCTAATAATAAAAATCTAATTATAAGAGTATAAATGTAAAAAATGTAAATGATGTATTAAAAAGTTACTGACTGTACTCAGCGTACAAGACGCTTTTACTATTAAAATGCTGACTTATTAAATTGTATCTGGGGGTACAGAATAAAGGAAATGTTGTTTTTTTTTACAATACCTCTATTCAAATCATTACTTCGTGGAAACTGGGTGGGAAAAACCTGGGTGGGTGGAACCTGGGCGGATCTCGAAAACAGTTCTAATGATGTTCCTAGAAATTTTGACATTGCTGCATTTCATTGGGAAAAGAACTACTAGCTCGCTGGGCGCACTGAGAAAACTCTGGTTTGACCATTATAATTTTGTCAAAATATGAACTAATGCATTTGAAAAATAACCTAGTTTAGCAACACTTTATTTTGCACATCGGATACACCAGAAAGCTATTTATAGTACTTCCGTTCTTTATGAAAATGCCCAATGTATCTAAATATGTTCCGTTGCTTTCTCTGGGGACGTGCTTTAAACCTTGACATAAGTCTTACGTGACATTGCCAGCTTAAATGGAACTATTTACAGAGCGAAAGAAAAAAGAAACTGGAAGTAAAAAAAAAAGGGGGGGGGGTAAAGTGTCAGCAGACGATGGGAAGAAAGGGAAACAATGGTCACGTGTTTGCTGGTGTCAACAATCCTCTCTTCAGACGTTGTACACATTTTGTTCTGTTTCGTTTTGTCGTAGATCTACAGCCTGTGAAAAGACCTCATTCACCAAACGTAAACAAACAACATTTTCTCTATATGTTCTATACAAAAATTACGCAATATGTAGGGTTGTCACGGATACGTAATTTTCATTATTTTATGACGTGGCTAAATGTGTTTATTTACAATTGGTGAATGAGGTCCAATCTTCTGTTGAAATATGGTGCATGTTGTTGGCACGAGCAGTGGCAGAATTCAGAGTACGATAAGCTTTTTTAAAAGCCAAAATTAAACTTCAAAACGTTTCGCACCAGTTAATCTTTAAATGCACACAGTTATCATACTCACCCCCGCCTATTCTTTTAACCTTTAAAGTGCTGAGTTGCTTAAGAGTGAGTGCAAACAAAATGGAATTACAATTCTGATGTTTAGAGGCCAAACTACCACAAGTGTTTTAAGGGTTAAACGTCAGTGTTGGGAAATAATAACAGGTCCTACCTTAGGAATAGGCAGACAAGGCAGCCGCCTAGCGGCCTAAGGATT
>JADKLZ010072266.1:0-10683 GCA_021533235.1 Biomphalaria straminea | reverse complement strand
ATATCGAACTGTGTATGTGTGAGAGAGGATTGCATGCGTGTGGGTGAATGTGTGTATGTGTGTGTAGTCCAGTTCCAACTCATCAACAGCAGACTAAGCCCCAGTATGACAAAACCAAAAAAAAAAAGTTACCTGAGGAGGGGTGAGGAGTGGACTTGTCCTGGCTTCATTATTAATAAGTCATGTCAGTGCTGAAACAAAGGGCGCACCAATTGATCAAGCCCCCCCCCCCCCCAACCGCCACGTTCCCCGCACAGGTAACCCCCCCCCCCCCTTTTTTTTCCCCCACATCTACTCCAAGTGGTTTTACTGCAGAGTTGCCTCACGGCAGGTGGACAATCAAGAAGTCACACACAACTCACTCAGACACACTGCACTCTCTATAGGTCAGAAGTTGTAGACCAATCGAAAAGTGCTCAACGTAATACAATTATATAGAAGTAACAACACGTTAGAAAGTAATGTAATGAACAAATGGTACTATCTAGTTGTTATTTTAAGTACGTTAGGGTGAAAAAAAAAATCCCAATCAAACAGATGATTGTTACTGTTGTCTAAAAATTGTCTCTGATCTGGTTTGAACAAAACAATTCTTCGAAAATTCACTCTCACAAAAAAAGTTAACGAAGTTATACCAAAGAGACTTGTATTTCTTCAAATGAAGAGACTTATGAAACTGTACAATATTCACTCATTTTTTGTTTCATTTTGATTAATAACAAGGGGAGACAAAAGTGTAAAAAAAAAAAAAACAACAGCGAAATAAAGGGACAAAACTCAAAGTCTATGCCAAAAACGTTCATCGAAATTGAATAGAATCTTTTCCTGGCCGGGGGCGTTCAGCTACGTCTGCCATGGATCCCCAAATCATGTCCGGCCCTGGCTTTGTTTTTTTGTATTGTTATGGTGCCCGGTGTCTAGGAGATCTTCCAAAGATACGCTCATTTCCGGTGAGCTAATGAGTGGTCAACGGCTTGAAAAGGGAGATAACCCAGGACGGGATGTTGTGGGGCCGCATGAGGCAGGGTTACGCTCCTGAACAATACACCTCTAGACAACACCTGCCCCTCGAGCGGACAGTCCAGGCAAAAGAGAAAGAAGGAGGAAAAAAAAACTTCGCACGATTCTGACATTAATTAACTGGCGTTGATCTATTGCCCAGTCAAATTAAAACAAACAGCGTCCCTCTGGTAACTGGGTCAATTTGCTCAGACAAGACGCGGACCAGGACTGGCAATAAAAAGATTTTTTTTTCCTCTTCTCTCTATTGTTTTTATTCCGAGGCTTTAAAGATCAATGGGCGGGGGGGGGGGGATTCTTAGGGGGGGGGGGGGATGACCCTGACTAGAAGAATAATCGCTTATTATGCGTAATAGTAATTAATTAGTCCATAAATTAAAAGAGCAATGATGGAGTGGAAAAAAAAACGATTCGTAGTGATGGACGAAGAAAACACCAGGATAGTCCAAATATGAGAGTCCAGTCTTTGAGTGTCCTCTTCAGCCATCCCCACACGCCACAAACAAACAAGCGTATGGTCAAGTGACCAAAGCAAAAATCCACAGAGTTTAGATGAAGACGAGTTTGTAAAAAAAAAAAAAAATCAACAAAGCTTAACAAGCTGACCGTGGGATAAAGAGAGGGGGCACTTCCGCTGACCCAAGGCTTGGCAGGAGACGGTCACGTCTTGCCACGTAGGTGTTGGGTTAGACCACAAACATGGTTTCACCGGCAGCGGTCAAGCAAACCTTAGTGTCCAGACAGGACAGCCACGTGTGGACAGGTAAGAATTAACGCACTGAAGGCAGTCATGTCCGACAGACAGGCCGATGTGTACAGTGACATTAAACACAATGACAGGAAGATGTCAAAGGTAAAAGACAAGAATATGTCATAAAGTAAATGACAGGAAGATGTCATAAAGTAAATGACAGGAAGATGTCAAAGGTAAAAGACAAGAATATGTCATAAAGTAAATGACAGGAATATGCCATTAAGTAAAAGACAGTAATATGTCATAAAATAAATGACAAGAATATGTCATAAAGTAAATGACAGGAATATGCTATTAAATACTTCGGCATTAGACTACATAAAAAGCGAGACAGAAATCACAAAATCAGACAATTGATCTATTGATCTGAACTAAACACGTGCAGTATATTTTGTTAACCTCTCAAGGACTTATCAGCTGTCGAGTTGTTAGACATATACCAGTGGAGAGACATCTTAACAACAAAATAAGCCAACATATTTCACAAACGCTGGCCATTAATTTTATTTGTAACAATGTCCACTGCACTTGTCCCAGTTGCCTTGTACAACATGCTGAGAATGATCACTATTAGGCTCCTGTTCCAAACAATCTGATGGGGACTTTATAACTAATGATATATCTGCATTGTTAATGATACTTATTAATATGGTAGATCCAAATCAACAAGGCAAAGAATTGTTATCCCCCCCTTCCCCCCAAAAAAAAAAATCTACATAAACAAATATTAATAGTATTTTTTTGTATTGTTCCCTTGACGCTCAGGAAGTTTTCAACGCGTTCCCATGCCAGGCGGGTCAACTCGGGATAACGAGCGGTCATCTGAGGTGACCAGCCCCTACAAAAAATGTTCAAGTCTTGACGGGTGAAAAGAGAGACCAAAAACAGCAGCGGTCAGTCAGGTCCGAGCGTGAACTGTGGGAGCCTATTGGTCATTCATTTATTTTACCAACTCATTTTTTTTTAACAACGAACGAAACCAACAGAGCGGGTACAGTGAAGACCAAATGAGACGGATGTTGAAAGACTGGACAGCGGTCACAAAAGGTGACCACTGCCTCGCAGTAAAAAAAATAAATCCCTCCGCTTTTTTTTTCTTTTTAAAGAGAAGAGTTGAAAAAGAGGGGTGGTTGGGGGGTGGGGAGGAATATAAAAATAAACCTCTTTCTTTCAAGATCAGCGGTCATTTTTGTCGGACTGGACTAGTGGACACAGCCCAGCACAAAATATTCCCGATCTTTGTTTCAAATGGACACGTAGGTGATAAAAAAAGGAGGGGGGGGGTAGAGTTAGAAGGGGGGAGCGCCCTGTGGACAGATGAAAAGATAGAACACAAAAGAAAGATTTTTGTCTAGCAGGTACAGTTGACCGATGGTCAGCAGGTCTGACCGACCCATACATAAATATATTATATCGGTTGGTTGAATGCAGGATAAAGATGGTCAGATAAGAGGCGGGAATAAAGGAGGAGAAAATAAACCAACCTGTCGGCTGCTTCTCTCCCTTGCTATTCTCACACACCTGGATAGGTGTGGACAGTGGAGCATGTTAAAAAGTCACGACAGCATCTACATTTACTCAGTGGACAGCAGATGGACACTGGATGCGAACTACCAAAATGTTAAGAAGCAGTTTCTTTATCCAGTAGCTGCACTCCCCCCTCCTAAACTGTATTCAATCACTAGTGATAAATTGTTTTCAAAATTTTGACACTGAAAGCCGAAATTGAACGCACCAGTTTGACTCTTAGTGTGTGTACATCTATCTCTATTATGTGTACATCTATGATTCTGTGCTACACTATAAGATTTGTATGCTAAAAATAAAGCTAAGACACAAGTGATCTTTGACCTATGAGAACAAGAAGCTTCTAAAGTCCACCACTTTTGATGACGTCATTAGTTACACTTACTCATCAATCCCATTCTAGAATCTATGACTCGCGTATCAGAAAGAGCATGACTAAGATGGCTACTACATTGGGCTAGCACTGCAAGCTCACACGTACCCTCTTATCACCTCACAGCCTTCTAGCATTTCTGTGTCACGTGGAACATCAAAGCATACATGCCGACAAGCGGTCGCTGATGCACACCTGATGCAGGTGTTGGCGTCCAGTGAAAGGAAGTTGTTAAGTAAGTCTAAGGTTGCAGGAGCGAAGGTCATCCTTAAAAACACTGACCACAGGAAGAATAGGGCGGCCATTAAACAGGACACTTATTGTGCTCTGGGCGTCCGACGCCTCCCTATCTTACCCCCGGGACTGGATATCTGGCCATGCTATTAGTGTGATAGACCTGGGCGTCCAAGTGATCCAAGTCTTTACCGGAATCAGCACGGACTTAACCCCCATGGCGCTACTGACCGAGGTGACCAAGATAAGTGCGGTCAACTCACACTGCATGCCTGGCATGGACAACAATAGCATTCAGGTACAGTTCAAAAGGTTATCGTTACTGCTAAAGTCTGAAAACGTTTAGGGAGGGGGGTGCAGGCTTTGAGACAGGCGTCGGTCCTGTTTAAATGTTAGACTCTTAAGTGACGCATACAAGGTACATATATATATAAAGGCAGCATAGGAAGAGGTACATTTTTATGTAATATTGTCTCAGTACTTAGTTTTCTAGTTGTGATTACTGAGTTTGCGGAGTTGATTTGCCTGTTTTATTTTTTTTTTTTTGGGGGGGGGGGGGATTTGAAGAAAAATGTTAGAGTGAAATCTGGGGTTAAACATTTGCACTCTTGTGGACATTCCAAGGTTTAGGCTGCTCAGTGTTCAGTTAATGGGTTCCTGTTGCTCGTTACATAATAACACTAAGATACGAATGGATCAAGTGATGGACCAAGGCTTCATCATGGAGAGGGACAGAGTCATGTCACGTGGCAGGCCAACCACCAGTGAACGCACAGTTTCTTATATATATATATATTACTATTGAAAATCATAATCAGGAGAACAAATTAATTTTAAGACTAGAAGGGTATGTAAGAGAGAGAGAGAGAGAGACAGAGTGAAAGAGAAAGAGAGATAAAGTGAACTACGTGGTTACAGCCTTGAGCATCTCACGTTCAGGGTCAACTAAAACACACACTCCGAGACAAAGCTGCTCACACACATACACACTGAGTGCACAGCTGTCAAAGTACTAACTAGTCTCCTGAGTCGTGTTTTTTTTTTAAGTAGTGACCAAAAGAAAGACCCCGGTCATCTGCTACTGTCCAGTTTGTATTTTTTTCCAGAAGCACCTGCACAGCGGCTCACACCAAAACAAGCTGCATTAGCTGACCACAATGGTAATGTCCAAGCGTTCGGGCGCTTTAAAAAAAATGACCACCGTCCAGGTACAAAGAAGGAAAAAAAAAGTTAGACCACCACTCTGTTTCGACAAAACATATTCGGACATCTGTCGTGGACGGACAGCTTAAAATCCTAGGTGAGCACAACAATAGACAGGATGAAATAAAAAGGAGAGGGGGGAGCGAGAACGGACTCGACTGTCTCGAAACACCGCAATGGTCATTTCTTCATTGATTGACCACACTAAATATGTGCCCTCTACGCTAGGGGAGCGATTGGTCAGATGTCTTAGGGGTGAGGCCCCCAATATGATTCTGGCTTTAGTACTAGGGGGGCGAGGAGTGGTGCCAGGAAATCTATAAACTGACTGGGACGCTCGGACCCAATTTACTGGACACTGGCCAGACAGCGCATGCGAAGAAATGACCGCACTAGTGGTGTAATGAAAGTCCGCTGACTTAACGACCACTAGCTTGGACTATCGCGGCTAGTGTCCAGCCAATCACATGAGCCCCTAGTGTTCCATTCTAGCGCCAAGACTCTAATGTTATACGAACGTAAGTACTGACAGTATTCTATGCACAGTTTAATCAGCAATAAAAATTGTTGAAGAAAAACTACATCCCCCTCTTTCCCCCCCCCCCCATCCCCTTATACCCAAACTAGCTATTACGACTTTTTTTAAATATGATTTTCACCAATGGTCACTTTGATGTGGTATGCTGTTGAGAATGTAATCCATTGTATTCAGCCTATTCTTGGTACTGGCTTTTTGGTTCTGTATTACTGTATACCATTACAACATAACTGAGGCTCCTACATGCTCACGCACATCTCACCCCCCCCCCCTCACTCTTCTAGCCCGGGACATATCGTTGTCCCCCTGTTCACAGCCAAGGCCTGTTGCATGGCCACAGCATGGAGAACTTGTGTGCAGATAATAGATCTCGGCTGGACTCTGGTGGTCACAGCTTGTTGTCATTGTGTTGCACTGACCCACTGTGTAGTGTGGACTAAGAAGAAAAAAAAAAGATGTGCTGGAGAGGGGGGGGGGGGGGTTTGGAAATATAAAGATTAGCGACCCCCCCCCCCCTATCACAATATATATTCATTCCACAAGCTGTCGCCTACATTAGACTGATGTGTGTGACACGAGGGTCAGTAACGGCGACTCGGGATAGTTCAAAGCTAGGACCCGGGAGCCCGCTGACAAAACAAATTTATAGAATTAGAAATATAAATCTAGGTCGTAAAATAAAGATATATTATATTTTTTTTTAGTGCTTTTTTTTAAATTCTCCACTGCAAACCCTCAAAGATAAACACATTAGAAGAATCACTTAGCATGTAGATATAATACTTCCTAAGAACTGAGGGCGAGGGGGTATTTACAATAAGAACAAAATGATATCTGGATGAATAGATCACATCAAAGATTGTATTATGGACGTCTGTGGGAATGACCCACAAAAAGTGAATGGGAAAAAAAAAAGAGCGCTGACTACAATCAATACCTTGCTAGCCAAAGCCACTGACCACAAAGAATAAGACGCCGGGAGTGGGGAGGGGGGAACAATAGCATACCAGTGGTCGACCGGACAACTTCTTAATACGGAGGAAGGCGGCCATCTTTTCAAGGTTAAATGAGGTCAGTTCAGGTCAGCACTGTACCTTATCTTTATGTACAGTTACATGGTCAATGGCACACATACTTTCATCTACTAGTAATAAGCTGGTCTACGCTGACCTAAATACAGTGCCATACACACTGAACGCCCGACCATACGCAAACAGATGACACGTACAGTTCGTTCAATAACTCAAGTCACAATAGTTAGCCATATAACATGGCGGTAAGTACTGAATACCACAAAGGAGGATGCAGAGCTCTTTTAACTATTTTATTTTCTCGACTGGAATGCTAAAGTGTTTCACGTGCATTTTGTTAGCCAGGAGCTCTATGCTCTAGTCTTTATATAATGGAGGGTACATGTAAGTTAGAACTCATGATAAGGGAAGCCTGGTCAAGATCAAGAGGTTAGTGCGTCTTGAGCTTGGCTACCTAGAAGGGGGCTCGAGGTTCGACTCGGGCAGAGTTGTGTTTACTGAGCGCCCAAAGGCAGCACGGGAAACCAACTACTAGATACCCCCTCCCCTCCACTGGTACACAAATGAGATTGGACCAAAGCGCTCTGAGCATGCTTTAAGCATGAAAGTAACTTTTATTCCAATACAGATTCAACTTGAGATGGCTCACTATACAAACACGTCTTTACACTCTGGAAGCCTGGATTCGTCTCTAGTACCCAAGACAACTTAAGACAGAGACATTATCTTGCATCATTCGCGCTGCATAGACACCAACCAACCCCATCGTCATAGAAACACACACACAGAGGAAACAAAAGACAAAATCACTAAAAAAACGTATCGTCAAACAAATGTCCAAGTATCTGAGCTCATGCCGATACAACTAATCCATCAACTCTTGCATACTTTGCAGTCTATTTCTTTTAGTCCTAATTTTCTTGAATACGTGTAGCAATAACAAATAACACGACGAGGAGATCAAACTGACTTGTAGGAGTATGACCAAGGCGTTGCTATATCATGGAAACAAATTAGTGGGCCCCCCCCCCTTTTTTTTCCCCAGTTTTACCCCCTCCCCCCTTCCTATCACCAAGTATCATACTAAATGACATTACACTATTGGATGGCGAGCGTGTTGAGTGTTCAGTCTCTAAATATACAACCAATATGTGGGAAGAAGACTTACTGCAGACAGCACCCAGTCATACATGCTGTCACACCAACCAACATAACCTACAATCAACCAAAACCTCGTCAAATCGGAAACACAACTTTATTCTGTTTAATAATGTATACACTTTCTGTTTAGTTGAACAGTTGGGAGCAATTTAAAGCTACTGTACAAACTACGAACTAAACACCAGGAGAAATATTTTAACCCATGTATACTTTAACATAATTTAAATATGCTGGCAATAAAGATGTTAATGCGCTCCTAAGGAAGCAGAGGGTTAATGAAGGAGGGTCATGGCGAGAAGTAAAGTAGCCGCGAGGAGTGAGAGTCAAGAGAAGAGCCATGACGCGCACATTTAGCGGTACAGCCATTACAAGTGCCCGCACAGCAGGACCGAGAGAACCAACAAGTGCTGGTCATCTGAGGTCACCTGGCAGAGGCCAAGCTGTGGTCAGTTACCCCTGACCCATTTGCCTTTAAAAAAAGTTTGTTAGTTTTAGATTGCAGGCAGTTTTCACGGAGCTTTTTTTTTTTCTTCTCTCATCCCTCCCCACCCTCTCAGCTGTGTGGTCAGCGCGGTGTCAGGACACTCCCGTTTGACCATCAAGAGAACAGAAAATAGAGCGGAAGTAGTGACGTATATATAAGGCCATTGCGTGAGAGATTGAAAACCTATCCATAAAATTATGCGTGCATATTAACCTTATATATATGTATAGACTCCCTGAAAATGCTCTAATGATATAATCAGCTGATTGTCTATAAGTTTCAATCTTCATGTTCAGCCTACTACTGTGAATGTATTTTTGAATTCTATTGGGTGTTATATAAAGTATAGTATGTGGACTCAAGTTCTATGAACGTACAAAGATTTATTCAGCACCCACAATAACTGCAACAGAATGAATTGCATATATATATATATATATATATATATATATATATATATATCAATCCAATATATATCAATTAGTAGACATTAACTAATTTTGTTTTATACAGAAAAGGGGAAGAAATGACCTGCAAAATAGTGATATATGGTAGCGATTAAAGGTGATGTCCCTGTGAGCTTTGTTTTTTTTTTATAAAAAAATATTTTTAAATATTTTGCTTTTTTCATGTTCTCTTTAGTTAAATTTAGTTTAGCATTTTATAGAAAGCAAACACGAAAGAAAACTGAGGGGAAGACAACCAAGTAAGACGATATGAAGAAAATGGGGGCAGTTATTTCCCTTGAACAAAAAAAATGGCAACACAATTTTCTCATTTTCAAATCTGTCAGCGCACAGAAGGAAAGAAAATTTGGTTCTCAGGCCAAGGTCCACGCCTTGGTCACTGCTTGACAGACAGGGGTGAAGGAGGAGATCCCAGTCTTCGGACCGGTCACTTCATTAACGACTGAGCCCAAATACCGCGGGGTGACCGCGGAGCTGGACAAGGGTCAGATCAAAGAGCATGGGAAGCCGTGGCTACCACTGGCTACACTTAATGACCACCGGTTCTATAGCTCTCGTTGGTCAAGCCTTGACACTCGCACGCTCTCCGTCTCACCCCCCGTTCCCCCGTGCAGCTTAACACCTGGGTCGATGACCAGTTGCTCCTGGAATCAAAGAGAGCAAATAATCGTGTCGCGAGAGAGAGAGAGAGAGAGAGACAGAAAGAGAGTAGTAGAGGGGGAATATGGAGGTTGCAAAAGGGAGGTGAGAGTGTGAAACAAGTGGCTGCAAATCTTTTGCGGCCCTCAAGAAACAAAAGCTAAACGCAGACTATTGGACGCAGTCAATATGTGCTGATGTTCTTAATAGAAACACAAGACTTGAATGACCAGCAGAGTTAAACAACGGATATGGATGACTCGGGTAGTGTGTGTGTGTGTGTGTGTGTGTGTGTGGTGGGCCGACGAAGAAGGATTATTAACTCAGGATATTACTTGCAGCGTGTGTGTGTGTTTGGTGAGGGAAATGGTGGAGAAAGGGGGGAGGTATAATTGATATTTTTTATGTGTTTTTGGTCAGTCATTAAGCCAGTAGTGCTTCCGGTGTTAAGGCTGAGGGCCATGAGAAGAACTGCTTTGACCACATGCTGAGTACCGGACCAGTTCGCTTCGCATACGTGCGTACTTTCTCATTTGGTTGGACAGACTACACCAACTGACCACTGTCCGAGGTGTGGTACTGTAAGGCGCGCACACACACACACACTGCATTTTCCCCCATCCCTTTTTCTCCATGTAGATACAAATCTATCTAAATGACACGTATGCTATTAAACACTTATTCTGCAAAGCTTGTTTAATGATACTGACAAAATTGAACTCTTAAAAAAAAAAGAAATAGCCCTCCTCATGTTTACAACTCACATCAAACTCAACACAACAACATCCCGTACAGGTAGGGCCGCGTATATGTCAATCAGTGGCTCCAATCAACGCATCAATACAGGATTGTATACTGGAGCTGGTCCGCAGCCCTCCCTCATTAGGTGCAACTGTAGAAACGCAGACATCAGTGATAAACGTGGATCGCTATACAAGAGCATCAGACGCACAGAGGGATCAGAGAGTACAGGTGGCAGTTAACGTCTTGTCTAATCTATTAAATCCTAACTCATTAAGGATGAGGGTGTGTGTGTGTGTGCGTGAGCAAGCATGGGAAAGTAGCAGGCGAAGAAATGTAAGGGGAGGTAAATCATTACGGAATGAAACGCAGACGTTTAAAAAAAAAAGTGCGCGTCTGAGCGTGCACGTGACCACGCTAGGATGATGAAACTGTTTCACGTGCACCCGAAACTTTGTTGTCATACACACTTGGAGTCTTGCAACACAACTGACTGTAGTGTAGTCTAGTT
>JADKLZ010072249.1:0-15073 GCA_021533235.1 Biomphalaria straminea | reverse complement strand
GCCTATCCCATGCCAAGAATGGATGAATTAGCAGAGAAGATATCACAATTTTCTATCTTCAGCACTCTGGACCTCAAGAATGCTTATAATCAGATCCCGATTAAAGAGGAAGAAAGGCCATTTACAGCTTTCGAGGCTGGGGGTAGACTTTACCAGTTTCGAAGAATTCCATTTGGAGTTACAAATGGAGTGGCTTGTTTCCAGCGAACCATAGATAAAATAATCGAAGACGAACAACTAGAAAATACATTCGCCTATGTGGACAATGTGACCATCTGTGGAAATGATACCGAATCTCATGATAGAAACCTGCAGAGATTCTTCAAAGTAGCTCAGAAGTACGGTATTATCTTCAATGAAGCTAAAAGTGAGATCGGAACACATAGCGTCAGACTGCTGGGATACGAAATAACTAAAGGTCAGCTCAAGCCTGACCCTGAAAGATTCAGAGCCTTGCGGGAATTAAATGCTCCGTCGAACCTGCGAGAGCAGAAAGGAATAGTGGGCCTGCTGGCTTATTATTCGCTATGGATTCCTAACTTCTCAGACAAAATCAGCCTCTTAGCCAGAAATAAACAATTTCCTGTCCCTGGGGAGGTCAAACAAGCATTCCAGGACCTAAAAGACGAGCTCGAGGAATCCGCCGTGTATACCATAGATTACACTCGCCCGCTGACGGTGGAGACAGATGCGTCTGACATAGCTATAGCAGCTACACTTAATCAAGATGGTCGGCTTGTGGCTTTCTTTTCCCGGACACTGTCGAGAAGCGAAAGAAGGCACTCTTCGGTGGAAAAAGAAGCGTACGCAATAGTAGAATCGTTGAGAAAGTGGAAACATTTTCTTATCGGAAGACACTTTACCCTTGTCACAGATCAGAGATCCGTGTCCTTTATGTATTCTAGACAAAATAAAGGCAAGATCAAGAATGAGAAGATCCAAAGGTGGAGGTTAGAGCTATCTTGCTTCCATTACGACGTCGTTTACAGACCAGGTGCACAGAACACTGCCGCAGACACTTTCAGCAGAAATCGCTTCTTATCCACAATGTCACGTAACGACTTAAAATTACTCCACAACAGTTTGTGTCACCCTGGTGTAACAAGACTGCTACACTTTGTGAGATCAAAAAGTTTACCTTTTTCCACCGATGACGTCAGAACAGTGATCAACCAGTGCCAGTCATGTGCTGAACTTAAACCTCGATTTTTTAGGCCACCAATAGGACAATTAATCAAAGCCACTCAGCCATTCGAAAGAATAAGTATGGACTTTAAGGGGCCTCTCCCTTCCAACTCACGCAATAAATACCTGCTTACCATGATCGACGAATTCTCGAGGTTCCCTTTTGCCTTTGCGTGTCCAGACATGTCATCTGCTACTGTTATTAAATGCCTAAATGAGTTGTTCGCCTTATTCGGGCTACCCTCCTATGTCCATACCGACAGAGGTACTTCATTTATGTCTGTTGAAATACAGAAGTATCTCAATGAAAGAGGAGTTGCTACGAGCAGGACCACGGCTTACAATGCCAGAGGAAATGGGCAAATAGAGAAACTGTTTCCTCTCGGCCCGTAGGTGTTCTTATCAGGGCGTATTGAGGGTTGCTGTCCACAAGCTCTACACACTTTTTAAAATGAACTTTTAGCAGTGGCTTTCGTGTACTAGCGTAAAGCCCGGAAATGACCTGATTCTAAACTAATTTCTTAATTTTTAAAAAAAATCAGATTTTTAAAAAAAAAATTGTTTAGTGCGCCCATTAGAATAAAACAAGCATATTTTTGTGGGTTTTGTCTGTTGGTTGGTCTGTCCGTCACGGTTAGAAAAAACACTAAAGGCTTTTGAAAATATGATTTAACCTTTACTGTTCTTTCAGAAAAATTTCGATAGTTTAAGGATAGGAGCATACAGGAATTGAGCCAGGGACTTAGAAGGAACATCCGAAACATCTGCGAATAGGCGGATCTGACAGGGATCCGACTCCGACGGGGGCTGCCTCTGAGTTTGTGTATCACACAAACTCTCTTTGTAATCTTGTTTTTTATTGATTCATGTTTTGTAAGGTAATAAATACCTGTAATTGTTTAAAGCTTCAACTTGATCCTAGAATGGGTGTCGGAGAAATAAAGTGAAATAGCTTTTTACCAGACAGACAAAGTGAGTTGATATAGGTGTTGTAAAGAAATCACATCTGAACGTTTTCTTTTCTTTATCTAATGATGGTTAAAGTGGTAGAGCGCTTAGTGTTTAACTAATCGTGGAGGGTTTGAATCTTGATATTTTTTTTTACTCTATATATGACGTTTAGTCTATCAAGTTCTTCAAAGTTCCAAAATTTGTTTCGAAGAACGTAGAATTGGTCGGTAGACTTGCAGACCACAGACAACTTTAATTTAAAAAGTTGTCTACCTAAAGAAAGGTAACTAGTTCACTAACTCTACATTCATCGAACTAATCTCGAACGGGAACCGTTATAAATATTAGTTCTAAAAGGTCGAAAATCTTTAAAAAAAAACTACACCTGACAGGTCGACACACAACCCCCCACACACACACACACACATACACACTAAATCTGACAGGTTGAAGAACATTAAAAACTGCATTTCACTGATCGAAAAGCCTAAAGCCACATCAAACGGGTCGAAAAACATATAATTACATTTAATTGGTAAAAAAAGAACTACTTAAAATAACATCATTGTATTTGTTATTACACCGAGTTACGTAAATCTAGAGTTTAAACATGTAATAGAGACTAGACTATAAGGTTCTTATACAACAGAATCTTAGCATCACTTTGTTGAAAATGTGGCTACGGGGATGAATGTGTCTTATGTAGATGTATGGCCTGCGCAGCCACGGGAAATAGAACATTCCTCAGTAATCTTCGGACTCCAAGACAAACCTTATTATTACATTATAACAAAAATATATGTGGTATGTGTTTACTATGAGTTTAAGTTATGGTATGGTATGTGTGAAGTATCTGTGTGGTATGTGTGTAGTATGAATGTAGTATATGTGAGTTATGTGTGTCGTAAATGTATGGTACGCGTATCGACTGTGTGTCGTATGTATGTGTTATGTGTGTGGTATGTATATGGTACGTGTGTCGTATGTTTGTGGTATGTATGTGGTATGTATGTAGTTTGTTTGTGGTATGTCAGATATGTTTGTGGTATGTGAGGTATGTGTGGTATGTGTTGTATATTTGTCTTGTTTGTGTGGTATGTGTGTGTGTGTGATATGTGTGTGGTATGTTGTGTTGTATGTGTGTGGTATGTGCGTGGTATGTGTGTGGCATGTGTGTGGTATGTTTGTGCTATGTATCGTATGTGTGTGGTATGTGTGTGAAGTGTGTGGTATGTTTGTGGTATGTGTCGTATGTGTTTGTTATGTGTGTGGTATGTGTGTGACGTGTGTGGTATGTATCGTATGTTTGTGGTATGTTTGTGGTATGTTTGTGGTATGTGTGTGGTACGTTTGTGGTATGTTTGTGAAGTGTGTGGTATGTGTGTGAAGTGTGTGGTATGTATCGTATGTGTGTAGTATGTGTGTGGTATGTGTGTGAAGTGTGTGGTATGTATCGTATGTGTGTGGTATGTGTGTGAAGTGTGTGGTATGTATCGTATGTTTGTGGTATGTGAGTGAAGTGTGTGGTATGTGTGTGGTATGTGTGTGAAGTGTGTGGTATGTTTGTGGTATGTTTGTGGTATGTATCGTATGTGTGTGGTATGTGTGTGAAGTGTGTGATATGTTTGTGATATGTTTATGGTATGTGTGTGAAGTGTGTGGTATGTGAGACAGTTTAAGTCGTTTACTATTTAATCTCTCATGAGGGCGTCACTGTTCCACAAAGCAATTTAGGGATGTGGCCACTCCACCTGCATCCCCTGCTCGGGTGCCCAATCCCTAGGATTCATTAAGCGCCCCAGCATCGCATAACTGACTTTAGGCCCGGGACGTCAGTGGCCCCTCTGTGTAATGTGTCACATTTTAATTAAAACCGGAGCACCGTTCTCATCGTGCTCGTCATCTAGTGCTAATTCAACACCGGAAGCTGTCCGGCGGACATATTGTTTTAAACAATAAATGGCTGACAGACGCGATTGGAGAATGGAGAGGGGAGATAGAATGAAGAGGGGGGAGGGGGCGGAAGAGGTAGTCTCATCGCCTTCGGTGGCGCATCAATTAACAAGATATCGACTCGGGGATCTGGAAATAAATAAATATTGAGAGGCGCGACATGGGGGTTAACGAGATGGGAGAAGAATGGACAAGTTGGAATGGTCATAACTTTACATAGCGACCAACAGTGTTTGTTGTAACGGCAGTGGCGTAGGGAGTAGGAGGGGAGTGGAGGGCGTGTGAAATGTGTCTGGGGGAAGGGGACGGGGATTGGATGAGAGAATGAGGACAATTTTTTTTCACAATAATATACTTGCTCTCTATTCACTCTCTGTCTCTCTCTCTCTCTTGCTCTCTTTCTTCCTCTTTCTCGCTGCCGCTCTCTCTTTAGCTCCCTTGGTCTCTCTCTCCTTGTCTCTCTCTCTTCCTCTCCCTTTATCTATCCTGCTCTATCTCTTTTCTGCCCTCTCTCTCTCCCTTTCTTTCTTCTCCTCTTTATTCATTGCCATATTATTTTAACTTTTTTAATTTATCCGTTTCTTAAGTGTTTTTCTTATTCACATTTTCTCTCTCTCTCTCTCTCTCTCTCTCTCTCTCACCCGCTCTACCTATCTTGTTCTTTATTTTTCTCTCCATTTCTTCCATCTGTTCTTCTTTTTTCTTTGCTTATCCTGACGTCCCATCTCTCTCTCTTTTGTTGGTCTTAGATCGTCATCTCTCTTTCTTTCTCTCTCTCTCTCTCTTTCTCTCTGTCTGTCTCTCTCTCTTCGTTCGCTGTAACGTGTCTCTCCCTTATTCTCTTTCTACCTCTTTCATAGACCAAACAAATTTGTTCTCTTGATAATCAATACAGACACAAAACATTGATTGCTTTATAAATAAAATAACATTAAGACATGTCTACCAGAATAAATTCACGAGCTCTGACAAATACATTAAAGTGTGGAGTTCTTCCCTTCCATTCATTTGACACTTTAGTTTTCTAGATGTTTTGATCGTAAGTTAGCTTTTTCCATTTTCTACGTCTGCCTGTCTGGCCACAAAATCCAGGGTTTATTTCAAAGGCCAGTTTTTTCTAACTGCCACTAGGGAAAACACAAAATTCAAGTTAATTTAAACTTAGGACATTGATCCTCGCCCTAACAGCCTTGTTCAAACAATGTACCCGCCTTTTCCATCTCAAACATGTATACCGAGAACAAAGGATTTGGCTCTACGATTTTCAAAGCTTTAATCTGATGATGCTAAAAAATCCTGGCCAAGCAGACGACGAAACTCAAGTAAAAGAAGATGAATGGCTGGAAGCTAGGTACACGATCTTAACAACAAACAAAGAGAAAATCAACAAACAAAGAGAGCTCCCTCACAAACATCTAGCCATAGAATGATAAATAAAACTTTTCTATTAAATTCGATAATTTGTTCTGTCACTTGGCGTCTTTATATTTGTATTAAAATACAACACAAATAGAATCCTTACAGTTTTATGTTGAAGGCGAGACTCTTCTTCTTTTGAAGAACAGTAAATGCTTGTGTTTTGCACGTTTCTGACGTTAGTCCAGAATCGAAGGGAATTACTTTTCCTAGACCAAACTTCCCTCAAGAAGGCTGAATGGAGGGGGGACGGAAAGGTTTTGAACCGGGGGACCTTAGAGACGATATATTCAAAAATCCCAGTTTTCACCGAGATTCAAATCAGGTCCCCAGGTTTGGGACCCAAGTGCTTAACCACTCAGCCACCGCAATCCCCCAAAAAATTTTTTTGTATTCTTTGAAAAACTGTAAAGATAAAACCATATTTTTTTTATTCTTTGAAAAACTGTAAAGATAAAACCATTTTTTTTATTCTTTGAAAAACTATAAAGATAAAACCAATTTTTTTGTATTCTTTGAAACACTGTAAAAGATAAAACCAATTTTTTTTTATTCTTTGAAAAACTGTAAAGATAAAACCAATTTTTTTTATTCTTTGAAAAACTGTAAAGATAAAACCATTTTTTTTTATTTGAAAAACTGTAAAGATAAAACCAATTTTTTTTATTATTTGAAAAACTGTAAAGATTAAACCAATTTTTTTTTATTCTTTGAAAAACTGTAAAGATCAAACCAATTTTTTCCCAGTGTGGCCAACGACCTAGTATTTTTTTTTTCCAACTGTCAGATTTCTAAGAAAATCGTTAGAGTAGTTTTCGAGATCCGTATTCAGGTGCCATCCATGTTCCATGGTCAAAGGTTTAATTCCTTGTTCTTGAGTCCCGCAGAAACGGACAAAGTATTTCTATTGGCAAAAAGATGGTTTGTACAAAGACTGAAAAAAAAACACAGTCATTAAAAATGTAGTTTGTGGGTTTACAAATGGCGCAGAAAAGCGTCCAACACTCAAAGTTATGACCTTGCGCCCATCCTGTCACGCGTGTGGCCTATCGTTTGGTCAATACGATACGGGGGTTCCTGCCACTTCTGACCAGGCCAATCTTTCTTAACGACCATCGCCCAGTAGTCACTTTGTGCCAACAAATAATGGTCATTAAGGACCGCGGACAAGGGTGGACCCTGCGCTAGGGCTTGTGGTCACACGTGGGCTTGACCTTAACTAGAGATGTGTCGTATTAATCCTTCCCTTATCGGCCCCACCCCAATTCTAATGGAAACAGGAGCCCAACCACAAACCTTTACATACTGGCACAGCCCGCCTAGACAAAGAGAGAAGGTCTATTAAAACAGGATAACAACAAACTAGACTTGTTAAACATATTATGTAAAATTGTGGGGTTAAAAAAAAAAAAGAAAGTAACTAGAGATCTTCATAAATTGGAGGCGAATCCGTAAATAGCAACATATGCAAATAGCTTTTTGGTAAACCCGTTGCAGAAAACACACTTCTACTGATAAATTATGCATTTTTTAAAAACCATGTTTTTTTCATTTATTTTCGTACTGCAGTGTCTAATTAAAAATAAAAAGGTGACATGCCACAGCATAAATCTCTAAAAGAGGCATGTCAAACTGGGTGTTCGGGGGCCGCATGCGGCCCGCGACCACCTTGCATGCGGCCCGCGTGGCCACCTTGCATGCGGCCCGCGTGGCCACCTAAAAAATATATAAATAATATTAAACTATTACGCTGGAAAACAAGAGATGACAAGCTACTTGAATTGAAAAATACTATTTGTTTAACTGAACAACGGGGGTGAGTCTGCAATAGTCTGCATTGAAAGCAAGCTAAATTTTGTCAAAATTCATTGCAAGCCATTTCAAATCATTTAATAAATGTGATTTTATGAGGAGTGTTTCGTTAAAGCATAAGTCATTTATTCAGAAACAAAGTAGAGAGCATTCAAAGAAATAGCTTTAACTAGTGACACTGTTGCAGATAGAATAAATGACATGTCAGTCAGCTTGCTTGAACAATTAAAGAACGACAGAGCTGATTTTGAATTACTTTCATTGGGTCTCTATGAGTCAACTGACGTAACGGGTGTAGCACAGTTGGCTATATTTAAAAGGGCCTTTAACAGGAATTTTGACAATTACCAGGAACTACCAGAGTTCTGTTCTATGCATAAAAATCGAGGAAAATTTTTGAGAAATGACAGGAGGTGGAAATGCAGTACAATTTATCTTTGGTAAAGCTAGCTAGTCTAACAAAGATATGGCGCACCAACCATGAAATGAAATAGTTTTGATGCAACGTTACTTACAAAAATAAGAGAGACTGATGCTAATTTTAAATTTGCTCATTTTCAGTGCATCATTATTATTATTATCATTATAACTTTTATGTAGTCTACTTTCATGCTTATAGCATGCTTGGAGCGCTTTGGTCCAATCTTATTTGTGGACCAGTGGGGGAAGGGGCATCTAGGAGTTGGTTTTCCGAGCTGCTTTTAGGCGCTCTGCCCGAGTCGGGTGTCGAACCTCCTTCTAGGTAGCCAAGCCAAGTTCAAGCGCACTTAGCCTCTCGATCACGCGATCTGATTTGATTCTGAAAATGCTGCTGGAAATGTGCAACTAGAGCTGAAAGAATAGAAGTCAAGTTCTTAGTTGAAATCTAAGAATATTCCATTGGCTGTGCCAAAATGTTACAGTCATTTACCCTGAACGGTTCGTAAAATTGAGGAAATTCGCAGCTAGAATTCTATCTATTTTTGCACGCACTGGTCTCTGTGAGCAGTTCTTTTCCATAGTAAAAGCTATTAAAACACCTCACCGTTCGAGATTATCTGATCAAAATTTGTCACCTGTGATGAAAGCGTCAGTGGCAAACAAACTTCAACCTGACACTAATAAAATGCCATCCCAGAAAAGATGTCAAGCATCAGGACAAAGAAAATAATGCGTAATCATAGTAATTTTCAATTAGCCAATAGTACTACAAATTTAGCTTAGGGACAGGTATGCCATTAATTATTGTATTATATTGTATTATTTCTAATTTACATAAAACTAGTAGGCTGTTTTAAAACTGATTTTTTGCCGCGGCCCCTCAGGTCATAGTAAGTTGCTTATGCGGCCCATATACCTTAATGAGTTTGACATGCCTGCTCTAAAAGGATAAACACTTTTCTCTCTTAAGCATGTAGGAGCACAAGCGAGTAGTCAGAACGAGATGGGTTTGTGATATTCATTTCTGAAATTTTAGGTACATGGACTGAAGTTTATGTATTTTTGTAGACGATTTTTTTTAAGGTAACTATATTATGCACGTTACACTAGTTAACCCTATATGGCGAACATTTTGAAATAGATGTTCAAAAAATTTTTTTTTATGATTAATGTCATCCTATGGGGTCTATAAGATACATTGTACCACTTTTTTTGACAATTCTAGAGTAATTTAGACTTTACAGCTTTGTAGCAAAGTTGCAACATTACGCACAAGTGGTTAGATTTTTCCATTGTTGCAAAACTGCTACATACCAATAAAAACATTACAAAATATATTTTAAAACATATTTTAAAATGTCTTTTATGGTATATATTTAAATTCATTTATTTAGTGACAATAAAATCAGCAGAAGTATATACATTTTGTACAAAATAATTAAAAAAATTTTTTTTAAAGACATTCATCTTGTATGTAACATTTATAAAAAGGTATTTGGACATGATATGTTATATATATACATATATATATATATATATATATTTAATGGTTGATTTAATATTATTTAAATGTTGCAAGTAATGTACTAAATAAAAAAAATTATTATAATAATTCCAATAATTAATGAAAATAGAATTTCAAAAATATTATTTTACAATTTATAGACAAAAAATATTTTTTTTAGAAACCAAATAATTATAGTCACAAAACCTAGAATAATGAAATATTAAATTTCTTGGAAAAAATATAACAGTAGCATTCTCTATTTTAATACATACACACACATGTATAGCTTTAAATGAGATTTCCTTTTAATCTGGTAATTAGCCATGGCCTCGGCTGTTACAAAGTGTTGGATATTGTTTAACATTTCTGTTGATAAATGAAGTCTAGGGATAATAACTGGGATAATAACTGGATGCAGAGTATCAAATGTACTCACCAGAGTTACATAGTTTTAATAATTTTCAGTTATGTCCAAACTTTATTTCGATGCTGGCTTGATCAATGTATGTATTCAGTGGTGGTCGCGACATAGGGCAATATGAAATTCCAAAATGTGTACCACAGGCCACAATGAATTTGATGAACAGAGTGTATCCATGGCTTCATTATACAGCACAGGCAATAGTTTTGAGAGACCAGATTCTAACCCATTAAAAGCCTGGTAAATGGCATGCGAGATGTAGATCATGCGTCACCGATGAATCTGCCTGCATGAAAAAAATATTTTTTAAAAGCCCCTTAAATAATCAATAGAAGATCTTACTGGCCAGGTTGATTTTGAGTGTTTATGTAAAACAAATCTCTTTTATAAGCATAATTCTGAAGTTTTTCCAGAAATTATTATTCGATCAAGCTCAAACTTCCAGCAGGTTGACAGAGGATAATGATAGGATGGTTCGAACTTGCGCAATCGCAATGGCACTCCGAAGCACATAACATGACCAGGCAGCCAGCATTTTGTTTTTTTGTCCAGGTGTTCTCTCTCCCAAAGATATATTTTATCCATAGGTAGGTCCTGATGGCTCATCTACATCCGCAAAAGATTCATTTGAAGTTACCTAAAATAAAAAAATAAAAATTTCAATGAATATTCCTTTAATTAATTATTAAAAATATTCATAAATGTTGAAATATGTTGTATATGCATCTATAATTCTTTAGTCAATATTTTATTTTTACCTGAGTGGTCTTAGTAATCTTTAATGTCTGCATCTTTGACGCTACTTGAGAGACTTGAGAGCTCGTTGTCATCTCACGCTCAGGATTCATCTATACAAGATTTATTTGGATTCAGAGAACCTATAGACAATCTTTAGATCTGAAAATTAAAAATATAAAATAGTGATTAGATCTATAAGGCATTGTTATAAAACAAACAACCAAAATGAAAAAAGACTGAAAAGATCAGAGGATCTAGAGTCTAGTCTAAGTCTAGGTCTAGTGAAAATGTATGATTTGTTTTTAATTTTTTTTTAGATCTATTCAGATAATCTGAATGTAAAAATGTTAGAACTATACATTTAAACTGTCCATTGAAGTGATTAAACACTATTCTAAATTATTTGACAGCAAATAGTACAATAAAAAAGAGCTAGATCTTTATTTGTAATGTAGCATATTTACAACATACCGTTAAATGCATCGAAAAATTATGGTCTTTATGCGTAATGTAGCATATTTACAACATACCGTTAAATGCGTTAGAAATAACAACGTTGATAATAATAGTAATAATTTTTTGCTTAATTATTAATTTAATATCATTACATTATGAAAATATTTTTTTAATAATGTTTTTAGGTTATAATATTAAATGGTGACGTAATATATCTTACCTCTAGAGGAAATCCAAATTAGCACAATTTAATTCACTTCTGATGCAAAAAAAACATGTCATGTTGATTAAAGAAACGGGAAACGGAAGTTGCCTATGGTTTAATTCGCCTAAAAGTTACGGAAACCACCAATTTTATTACAAAAGAGTTCTAAATAAATAATTAATTCGACTTTTTTGGGTTTGTATCAAATATACTACATTACGCCATATAGGGTTAAGTTGAGAAGAAACTTTAGCTATATTTCATATTTAATGTTTTAAATTAAGTATTGCATTAATGCATAAAAAGGAAATGTTAATAATACCTAATTCAGTGTAGTCATAGATCATTAAAATTATGTATATTCTATTCTATTCTATTCTAATAATTGAATGTACAGAGCTCAGTTAACAAACATGATAATGTTGGCTCAAGGCGCTTCCTGTCTTTACAAGTTTTTGTTGGTGTCCAGGTCTGTCCAGGTCAAAGTTTGTTTTGTAACTTTTGCTGATGAAGATCCAATACCTATATCTAATGAGGTCACGTTGTTGTTGTTTTCTCCAAGTTTTAACTGGCTACTTTGGTGGTTGTACCGTAACACACACACACACATACACACACACACATATATATATATATAATAATATATATATATATATATAAACACTACTCTCTACCCATCGAATAATAAAAAGCAAGCAGACGTAATTCAAAGCTATACTCTCTAAGAAGAAGTGTGACAGAGGACAGCAGACGTGTCTGGTAACCCTACTCTCTAAACAGTACAACTCTCATACGTATTATGTAATAGAACTCTCTAACACCGCGACGTCTCCAATAAATGTGTTAGACACGCAAATAGTCTACAGTAGTCGGAGATTTCATTCAATTTGGCGCGAACAAAAAAAATTGACTGCACAAAAGTGAAGCTTCCGCTCTTCTCAATCCAATAAAACAACAGAGAAACGAAAATAAAAATTAAAAAAAAAAGAACGCGATCGTTGTTGGCTCTCCCCTTTTTATGTATATTTATTTTGTTTCGGAGCATTCAGTTTGAAGTATTGTGTGGTTTTAAATTTCACCTTTTTCTACAGCAGACGATAAGTTAAGATGATTGGTTTATGGCCCTTTAGTATAATGAAAGGGAAATAATGCCTTTATAAAATGAACAGTTTCAGAAAGGAAGAAGGAAAAAAAAAAGTTCTTTAGTAATTTTTATGAAAAGGAAGATTTACGAAGTCGACTGTTTGCTAAACTGATTATTTTTAGGGGGGGGGGGGCGCCTCACGCACGTGTGCGACACCCGAGCCTCCCCGCGCCGCTCCTTCCCAAAGTGCACACCGCCCTGTATTTGATGACGAGCCAAGTGTGAAACACGGAAGGGGGAAGAGTTAATGGGCGTAGACTGGGTGGACCGATCTCCTTTACCTCCTAGTCCACCTTAGAACAAGGCGCCAGGGTGTTGAACACAAAATGGAAATCATACCCCCCCCCAAACCTTCCTCCGTTTTCAAACCTCTCCAAGCCTCAACCTAAGTCAAGCCCATTTTTTTTATTTGGTCACCATCTGGACAAGAGTCTTTCAATTTTTTTTTTAGTGTTGATTCCTTTTTGGTTGCTTGAGATGTATAAGGGTCAGTGACTTAAAACATAAACCAGGTCGGGGGCGTGTCCGTTGGATCGCGTGCTTCTCTTGGAATAGAGCGCGCGCAATGGTTTTTTTTTTTTTATAAGTAGCATTTTAATTAACTCAAGTCAGGGGCGTTGCTTGATTTATAGGTAAACGTTTTGGGGTAGGGGAAGGTAAAAAAAAGTGTGGGTATGAGACATCTAGGAGGATCAACATGGGACAGATATTCCGTCGAGTCTCAATCAGGTAAAGGGGCTTAAATCGATGAAATACAAGTTTCGGACTTGTAGGTGTGGGCGCGCTTTATTTGAGAATTTTAGAAGAGATCGATTTGACACATTATTTGACTCTACTATACGAGTTTTTACATTAAGAGTCTTACATAACGAGTTTTATAGCAAAAATCTTTAAATTACGAGTTTAAAAAAAAATGATTATTTGATTTACCTTTTTTAGGTTGTTTAATGCCTAAAACAAGTAAAATGAAAAAAATATAAAATGTAGAGAACATCCCTACACATCTATAAAAATTGATCAGTCATGTAATTAAATTTGAATTAAGCCTCAGACGACAATCTACCACTTCAGCTCATACCGCCACTTCAGTCAAGTACTATTTCCTACCCTTTGTATGAGATACCAAACAAAATAATTTATTACCAATAGTTAATTAACTAATTTGTTCATTTGTAAAAATGGATTCTCGTGTTGCCAAGTAAAAGAAATAATTCTTGCAAAATTTCAGCTTGATCCGAGATTGGGTGTGGGAGAAATAACGTGTATAAACTTTTGACCAGACAGACAGAGACAGACAGAGTTGATATATCTGTAGATCTTTTTGGAAAAAAACTTAGTTTAAAACAATTAATGATTGAACGTAACAATCTGGAATGGCAAACTTGCAACAACAGCTTCTTGAATTGTATTACCGTGGGGTCCTTTTTGATCAGATCTTTGAGGATCACTGTGGGGGATGGTCAAGAGTAGCCCACGAAACCGTGCAGAGAATCGATCCCCATAACAAGTGGGTTGGGTATCAAGTCCTGTTGACTTTAAGGCAGCGCCAGTGCCAGAGTTACTTCCCTTTGAAAACCGATTAACTAGTGAATTAATGAGATCTTGTTCCCCCACCCCCACACCCCCTGTCCACACATGATTTTTTTTTTTACGTAGCGGGCACCCGGGGGCCCGAAGGTGTGAGATGGGGCTAATAGGGAGGTGTAACTCTGACGGGTCGAGTTTCAAAGGCGACGTCATATTTCTAGCAGACGAGATAGCAATATCCGGGCCCCCCTCCTAGCGTGCACGGGAGAGGTGATTGCCACGCGACACTATCCTCATTATGCCTGAATGGTGAGTAGAATGCTCGAAGAGTTAAGACTCACGGACAAACTCAGGTGTGTGCAGGCATTAATACGTTAAATTATAATTGAAAGCGTAAATGTACTTTTAAATATTAGCCTACACAATACAAGCGTATATCAATCAAAGGAAAAATAAAAATTCAAACAGTTTAATAAGTTACATACAGTATGAGTAAAGACATATTAACGCGAGTTTAATTCTATTATACGCAGATCACGTCCTACACATTTTTTAGTCTTCTGTCCGTCCGTCCGTCTGTCGTGTTTAGATCTAAGAAAAAATGAAAGAAAAAGTGTTATTGAAAATCGGATGCACTATCGCCCTGATTGTGGTTTAAATAGGTCCTTGGTCTTCTCAATACGGACCCAGTTGGATGTAAAATAGAATATGCTAATCATTCCTTTTATATTTGTTTCCATATACCTTTTTTACAACAAGCTTACACATTGTTAAATAGTTATTCAAAAAAAAAAGTGCAGGTGCTTATTACTAGGATACCAGGACTCAGTGATGGATTGCCTAACTTTTAACTACTAATATATTAATAATTAACATGAAAACACAAGAAAAGTCATACTTTTTACCCCCGTTGAAAAAGGTGCCAATACGTCGTACCGATGCATACCGTCGCAAAAAAAAAAGCCCTGCTTATAACATAGTATAGTGATCTGATAAGGGAAATTATCCTACTGTTAAGTCTAATAAATTAAACATACTACATACTGCTGTCCTGCGCAATGTCATCTCGCACGATATAGCGCATGAGTGTTTGAGGGAGTTAGAAGTAGGGTTCTGCTGAAGATATGTTGAATTGGAACTCGAGGTGTTAACAAGGGATAGAACCAAGTGTAATGGTTGTTCGGTTCAGAAGTTACTTCGTTTAATCTTATTTGTTAATCTTATTTGAGCTTTGCTTTCAGATTCAATCGTTGAGATTTTTTATTGTATTTTTTTTTTGTTTTTTTTTTTTTTGTAACCAGTAAAGTTTGCCGTGTTGTAACCAGTAAAATTTGCCGT
>JADKLZ010072248.1:0-15163 GCA_021533235.1 Biomphalaria straminea | reverse complement strand
GCCTATCCCATGCCAAGAATGGATGAATTAGCAGAGAAGATATCACAATTTTCTATCTTCAGCACTCTGGACCTCAAGAATGCTTATAATCAGATCCCGATTAAAGAGGAAGAAAGGCCATTTACAGCTTTCGAGGCTGGGGGTAGACTTTACCAGTTTCGAAGAATTCCATTTGGAGTTACAAATGGAGTGGCTTGTTTCCAGCGAACCATAGATAAAATAATCGAAGACGAACAACTAGAAAATACATTCGCCTATGTGGACAATGTGACCATCTGTGGAAATGATACCGAATCTCATGATAGAAACCTGCAGAGATTCTTCAAAGTAGCTCAGAAGTACGGTATTATCTTCAATGAAGCTAAAAGTGAGATCGGAACACATAGCGTCAGACTGCTGGGATACGAAATAACTAAAGGTCAGCTCAAGCCTGACCCTGAAAGATTCAGAGCCTTGCGGGAATTAAATGCTCCGTCGAACCTGCGAGAGCAGAAAGGAATAGTGGGCCTGCTGGCTTATTATTCGCTATGGATTCCTAACTTCTCAGACAAAATCAGCCTCTTAGCCAGAAATAAACAATTTCCTGTCCCTGGGGAGGTCAAACAAGCATTCCAGGACCTAAAAGACGAGCTCGAGGAATCCGCCGTGTATACCATAGATTACACTCGCCCGCTGACGGTGGAGACAGATGCGTCTGACATAGCTATAGCAGCTACACTTAATCAAGATGGTCGGCTTGTGGCTTTCTTTTCCCGGACACTGTCGAGAAGCGAAAGAAGGCACTCTTCGGTGGAAAAAGAAGCGTACGCAATAGTAGAATCGTTGAGAAAGTGGAAACATTTTCTTATCGGAAGACACTTTACCCTTGTCACAGATCAGAGATCCGTGTCCTTTATGTATTCTAGACAAAATAAAGGCAAGATCAAGAATGAGAAGATCCAAAGGTGGAGGTTAGAGCTATCTTGCTTCCATTACGACGTCGTTTACAGACCAGGTGCACAGAACACTGCCGCAGACACTTTCAGCAGAAATCGCTTCTTATCCACAATGTCACGTAACGACTTAAAATTACTCCACAACAGTTTGTGTCACCCTGGTGTAACAAGACTGCTACACTTTGTGAGATCAAAAAGTTTACCTTTTTCCACCGATGACGTCAGAACAGTGATCAACCAGTGCCAGTCATGTGCTGAACTTAAACCTCGATTTTTTAGGCCACCAATAGGACAATTAATCAAAGCCACTCAGCCATTCGAAAGAATAAGTATGGACTTTAAGGGGCCTCTCCCTTCCAACTCACGCAATAAATACCTGCTTACCATGATCGACGAATTCTCGAGGTTCCCTTTTGCCTTTGCGTGTCCAGACATGTCATCTGCTACTGTTATTAAATGCCTAAATGAGTTGTTCGCCTTATTCGGGCTACCCTCCTATGTCCATACCGACAGAGGTACTTCATTTATGTCTGTTGAAATACAGAAGTATCTCAATGAAAGAGGAGTTGCTACGAGCAGGACCACGGCTTACAATGCCAGAGGAAATGGGCAAATAGAGAAACTGTTTCCTCTCGGCCCGTAGGTGTTCTTATCAGGGCGTATTGAGGGTTGCTGTCCACAAGCTCTACACACTTTTTAAAATGAACTTTTAGCAGTGGCTTTCGTGTACTAGCGTAAAGCCCGGAAATGACCTGATTCTAAACTAATTTCTTAATTTTTAAAAAAAATCAGATTTTTAAAAAAAAAATTGTTTAGTGCGCCCATTAGAATAAAACAAGCATATTTTTGTGGGTTTTGTCTGTTGGTTGGTCTGTCCGTCACGGTTAGAAAAAACACTAAAGGCTTTTGAAAATATGATTTAACCTTTACTGTTCTTTCAGAAAAATTTCGATAGTTTAAGGATAGGAGCATACAGGAATTGAGCCAGGGACTTAGAAGGAACATCCGAAACATCTGCGAATAGGCGGATCTGACAGGGATCCGACTCCGACGGGGGCTGCCTCTGAGTTTGTGTATCACACAAACTCTCTTTGTAATCTTGTTTTTTATTGATTCATGTTTTGTAAGGTAATAAATACCTGTAATTGTTTAAAGCTTCAACTTGATCCTAGAATGGGTGTCGGAGAAATAAAGTGAAATAGCTTTTTACCAGACAGACAAAGTGAGTTGATATAGGTGTTGTAAAGAAATCACATCTGAACGTTTTCTTTTCTTTATCTAATGATGGTTAAAGTGGTAGAGCGCTTAGTGTTTAACTAATCGTGGAGGGTTTGAATCTTGATATTTTTTTTTACTCTATATATGACGTTTAGTCTATCAAGTTCTTCAAAGTTCCAAAATTTGTTTCGAAGAACGTAGAATTGGTCGGTAGACTTGCAGACCACAGACAACTTTAATTTAAAAAGTTGTCTACCTAAAGAAAGGTAACTAGTTCACTAACTCTACATTCATCGAACTAATCTCGAACGGGAACCGTTATAAATATTAGTTCTAAAAGGTCGAAAATCTTTAAAAAAAAACTACACCTGACAGGTCGACACACAACCCCCCACACACACACACACACATACACACTAAATCTGACAGGTTGAAGAACATTAAAAACTGCATTTCACTGATCGAAAAGCCTAAAGCCACATCAAACGGGTCGAAAAACATATAATTACATTTAATTGGTAAAAAAAGAACTACTTAAAATAACATCATTGTATTTGTTATTACACCGAGTTACGTAAATCTAGAGTTTAAACATGTAATAGAGACTAGACTATAAGGTTCTTATACAACAGAATCTTAGCATCACTTTGTTGAAAATGTGGCTACGGGGATGAATGTGTCTTATGTAGATGTATGGCCTGCGCAGCCACGGGAAATAGAACATTCCTCAGTAATCTTCGGACTCCAAGACAAACCTTATTATTACATTATAACAAAAATATATGTGGTATGTGTTTACTATGAGTTTAAGTTATGGTATGGTATGTGTGAAGTATCTGTGTGGTATGTGTGTAGTATGAATGTAGTATATGTGAGTTATGTGTGTCGTAAATGTATGGTACGCGTATCGACTGTGTGTCGTATGTATGTGTTATGTGTGTGGTATGTATATGGTACGTGTGTCGTATGTTTGTGGTATGTATGTGGTATGTATGTAGTTTGTTTGTGGTATGTCAGATATGTTTGTGGTATGTGAGGTATGTGTGGTATGTGTTGTATATTTGTCTTGTTTGTGTGGTATGTGTGTGTGTGTGATATGTGTGTGGTATGTTGTGTTGTATGTGTGTGGTATGTGCGTGGTATGTGTGTGGCATGTGTGTGGTATGTTTGTGCTATGTATCGTATGTGTGTGGTATGTGTGTGAAGTGTGTGGTATGTTTGTGGTATGTGTCGTATGTGTTTGTTATGTGTGTGGTATGTGTGTGACGTGTGTGGTATGTATCGTATGTTTGTGGTATGTTTGTGGTATGTTTGTGGTATGTGTGTGGTACGTTTGTGGTATGTTTGTGAAGTGTGTGGTATGTGTGTGAAGTGTGTGGTATGTATCGTATGTGTGTAGTATGTGTGTGGTATGTGTGTGAAGTGTGTGGTATGTATCGTATGTGTGTGGTATGTGTGTGAAGTGTGTGGTATGTATCGTATGTTTGTGGTATGTGAGTGAAGTGTGTGGTATGTGTGTGGTATGTGTGTGAAGTGTGTGGTATGTGTGTGGTATGTTTGTGGTATGTATCGTATGTGTGTGGTATGTGTGTGAAGTGTGTGATATGTTTGTGATATGTTTATGGTATGTGTGTGAAGTGTGTGGTATGTGAGACAGTTTAAGTCGTTTACTATTTAATCTCTCATGAGGGCGTCACTGTTCCACAAAGCAATTTAGGGATGTGGCCACTCCACCTGCATCCCCTGCTCGGGTGCCCAATCCCTAGGATTCATTAAGCGCCCCAGCATCGCATAACTGACTTTAGGCCCGGGACGTCAGTGGCCCCTCTGTGTAATGTGTCACATTTTAATTAAAACCGGAGCACCGTTCTCATCGTGCTCGTCATCTAGTGCTAATTCAACACCGGAAGCTGTCCGGCGGACATATTGTTTTAAACAATAAATGGCTGACAGACGCGATTGGAGAATGGAGAGGGGAGATATAATGAAGAGGGGGGAGGGGGCGGAAGAGGTAGTCTCATCGCCTTCGATGGCGCATCAATTAACAAGATATCGACTTGGGGATCTGGAAATAAATAAATATTGAGAGGCGCGACATGGGGGTTAACGAGATGGGAGAAGAATGGACAAGTTGGAATGGTCATAACTTTACATAGCGACCAACAGTGTTTGTTGTAACGGCAGTGGCTTAGAGAGTAGGAGGGGAGTGGAGGGCGTGTGAAATGTGTCTGGTGGGGAAGGGGATGGGGATTGGATGAGAGAATGAGGACATTTTTTTTTCACAATATTATACTTGCTCTCTATTAACTCTCTGTCTCTCTCTCTCTTGCTCTCTTTCTTCCTCTCACTTTCTCGCTGCCGCTCTCTCTTTAGCTCCCTTGGTCTCTCTCTCCTTGTCTCTCTCTCTTCCTCTCCCTTTATCTATCCTGCTCTATCTCTTTTCTGCCCTCTCTCTCTCCCTTTCTTTCTTCTCCTCTTTATTCATTGCCATATTATTTTAACTTTTTTAATTTATCCGTTTCTTAAGTGTTTTTCTTATTCACATTTTCTCTCTCTCTCTCTCTCTCTCTCTCTCTCTCACCCGCTCTACCTATCTTGTTCTTTATTTTTCTCTCCATTTCTTCCATCTGTTCGTCTTTTTTCTTTGCTTATCCTGACGTCCCATCTCTCTCTCTTTTGTTGGTCTTAGATCGTCATCTCTCTTTCTTTCTCTCTCTCTCTCTCTTTCTCTCTGTCTCTCTCTCTCTTCGTTTGCTGTAACGTGTCTCTCCCTTATTCTCTTTCTACCTCTTTCATAGACAAAACAAATTTGTTCTCTTGATAATCAATACAGACACAAAACATTGATTGCTTTATAAATAAAATAACATAAAGACATGTCTACCAGAATAAATTCACGAGTTCTGACAAATACATTAAAGTATGGAGTTCTTCCCTTCCCTTCATTTGACACTTTAGTTTTCTAGATGTTTTGATCGTAAGTTAGCTTTTTCCATTTTCTACGTCTGCCTGTCTGGCCACAAAATCCAGGGTTTATTTCAAAGGCCAGTTTTTCTAACTGCCACCAGGGAAAACACAAAATTCAAGTTAATTTAAACTTAGGACATTGATCCTCGCCCTAACAGCCTTGTTCAAACAATGTACCCGCCTTTTCCATCTCAAACATGTATACCGAGAACAAAGGATTTGGCTCTACGATTTTCAAAGCTTTAATCTGATGATGCTAAAAAATCCTGGCCAAGCAGACGACGAAACTCAAGTAAAAGAAGATGAATGGCTGGAAGCTAGGTACACGATCTTAACAACAAACAAAGAGAAAATCAACAAACAAAGAGAGCTCCCTCACAAACATCTAGCCATAGAATGATAAATAAAACTTTTCTATTAAATTCGATAATTTGTTCTGTCACTTGGCGTCTTTATATTTGTATTAAAATACAACACAAATAGAATCCTTACAGTTTTATGTTGAAGGCGAGACTCTTCTTCTTTTGAAGAACAGTAAATGCTTGTGTTTTGCACGTTTCTGATATTAGTCCAGAATCGAAGGGAATTACTTTTCCTAGACCAAACTTCCCTCAAGAAGGCTGAATGGAGGGGGGACGGAAAGGTTTTGAACCGGGGGACCTTAGAGACGATATATTCAAAAATCCCAGTTTTCACCGAGATTCAAATCAGGTCCCCAGGTTTGGGACCCAAGTGCTTAACCACTCAGCCACCGCAATCCCCCAAAAAATTTTTTTGTATTCTTTGAAAAACTGTAAAGATAAAACCATATTTTTTTTATTCTTTGAAAAACTGTAAAGATAAAACCATTTTTTTTATTCTTTGAAAAACTATAAAGATAAAACCAATTTTTTTGTATTCTTTGAAACACTGTAAAAGATAAAACCAATTTTTTTTTATTCTTTGAAAAACTGTAAAGATAAAACCAATTTTTTTTATTCTTTGAAAAACTGTAAAGATAAAACCATTTTTTTTTATTTGAAAAACTGTAAAGATAAAACCAATTTTTTTTATTATTTGAAAAACTGTAAAGATTAAACCAATTTTTTTTTATTCTTTGAAAAACTGTAAAGATCAAACCAATTTTTTCCCAGTGTGGCCAACGACCTAGTATTTTTTTTTTCCAACTGTCAGATTTCTAAGAAAATCGTTAGAGTAGTTTTCGAGATCCGTATTCAGGTGCCATCCATGTTCCATGGTCAAAGGTTTAATTCCTTGTTCTTGAGTCCCGCAGAAACGGACAAAGTATTTCTATTGGCAAAAAGATGGTTTGTACAAAGACTGAAAAAAAAACACAGTCATTAAAAATGTAGTTTGTGGGTTTACAAATGGCGCAGAAAAGCGTCCAACACTCAAAGTTATGACCTTGCGCCCATCCTGTCACGCGTGTGGCCTATCGTTTGGTCAATACGATACGGGGGTTCCTGCCACTTCTGACCAGGCCAATCTTTCTTAACGACCATCGCCCAGTAGTCACTTTGTGCCAACAAATAATGGTCATTAAGGACCGCGGACAAGGGTGGACCCTGCGCTAGGGCTTGTGGTCACACGTGGGCTTGACCTTAACTAGAGATGTGTCGTATTAATCCTTCCCTTATCGGCCCCACCCCAATTCTAATGGAAACAGGAGCCCAACCACAAACCTTTACATACTGGCACAGCCCGCCTAGACAAAGAGAGAAGGTCTATTAAAACAGGATAACAACAAACTAGACTTGTTAAACATATTATGTAAAATTGTGGGGTTAAAAAAAAAAAAGAAAGTAACTAGAGATCTTCATAAATTGGAGGCGAATCCGTAAATAGCAACATATGCAAATAGCTTTTTGGTAAACCCGTTGCAGAAAACACACTTCTACTGATAAATTATGCATTTTTTAAAAACCATGTTTTTTTCATTTATTTTCGTACTGCAGTGTCTAATTAAAAATAAAAAGGTGACATGCCACAGCATAAATCTCTAAAAGAGGCATGTCAAACTGGGTGTTCGGGGGCCGCATGCGGCCCGCGACCACCTTGCATGCGGCCCGCGTGGCCACCTTGCATGCGGCCCGCGTGGCCACCTAAAAAATATATAAATAATATTAAACTATTACGCTGGAAAACAAGAGATGACAAGCTACTTGAATTGAAAAATACTATTTGTTTAACTGAACAACGGGGGTGAGTCTGCAATAGTCTGCATTGAAAGCAAGCTAAATTTTGTCAAAATTCATTGCAAGCCATTTCAAATCATTTAATAAATGTGATTTTATGAGGAGTGTTTCGTTAAAGCATAAGTCATTTATTCAGAAACAAAGTAGAGAGCATTCAAAGAAATAGCTTTAACTAGTGACACTGTTGCAGATAGAATAAATGACATGTCAGTCAGCTTGCTTGAACAATTAAAGAACGACAGAGCTGATTTTGAATTACTTTCATTGGGTCTCTATGAGTCAACTGACGTAACGGGTGTAGCACAGTTGGCTATATTTAAAAGGGCCTTTAACAGGAATTTTGACAATTACCAGGAACTACCAGAGTTCTGTTCTATGCATAAAAATCGAGGAAAATTTTTGAGAAATGACAGGAGGTGGAAATGCAGTACAATTTATCTTTGGTAAAGCTAGCTAGTCTAACAAAGATATGGCGCACCAACCATGAAATGAAATAGTTTTGATGCAACGTTACTTACAAAAATAAGAGAGACTGATGCTAATTTTAAATTTGCTCATTTTCAGTGCATCATTATTATTATTATCATTATAACTTTTATGTAGTCTACTTTCATGCTTATAGCATGCTTGGAGCGCTTTGGTCCAATCTTATTTGTGGACCAGTGGGGGAAGGGGCATCTAGGAGTTGGTTTTCCGAGCTGCTTTTAGGCGCTCTGCCCGAGTCGGGTGTCGAACCTCCTTCTAGGTAGCCAAGCCAAGTTCAAGCGCACTTAGCCTCTCGATCACGCGATCTGATTTGATTCTGAAAATGCTGCTGGAAATGTGCAACTAGAGCTGAAAGAATAGAAGTCAAGTTCTTAGTTGAAATCTAAGAATATTCCATTGGCTGTGCCAAAATGTTACAGTCATTTACCCTGAACGGTTCGTAAAATTGAGGAAATTCGCAGCTAGAATTCTATCTATTTTTGCACGCACTGGTCTCTGTGAGCAGTTCTTTTCCATAGTAAAAGCTATTAAAACACCTCACCGTTCGAGATTATCTGATCAAAATTTGTCACCTGTGATGAAAGCGTCAGTGGCAAACAAACTTCAACCTGACACTAATAAAATGCCATCCCAGAAAAGATGTCAAGCATCAGGACAAAGAAAATAATGCGTAATCATAGTAATTTTCAATTAGCCAATAGTACTACAAATTTAGCTTAGGGACAGGTATGCCATTAATTATTGTATTATATTGTATTATTTCTAATTTACATAAAACTAGTAGGCTGTTTTAAAACTGATTTTTTGCCGCGGCCCCTCAGGTCATAGTAAGTTGCTTATGCGGCCCATATACCTTAATGAGTTTGACATGCCTGCTCTAAAAGGATAAACACTTTTCTCTCTTAAGCATGTAGGAGCACAAGCGAGTAGTCAGAACGAGATGGGTTTGTGATATTCATTTCTGAAATTTTAGGTACATGGACTGAAGTTTATGTATTTTTGTAGACGATTTTTTTTAAGGTAACTATATTATGCACGTTACACTAGTTAACCCTATATGGCGAACATTTTGAAATAGATGTTCAAAAAATTTTTTTTTATGATTAATGTCATCCTATGGGGTCTATAAGATACATTGTACCACTTTTTTTGACAATTCTAGAGTAATTTAGACTTTACAGCTTTGTAGCAAAGTTGCAACATTACGCACAAGTGGTTAGATTTTTCCATTGTTGCAAAACTGCTACATACCAATAAAAACATTACAAAATATATTTTAAAACATATTTTAAAATGTCTTTTATGGTATATATTTAAATTCATTTATTTAGTGACAATAAAATCAGCAGAAGTATATACATTTTGTACAAAATAATTAAAAAAATTTTTTTTAAAGACATTCATCTTGTATGTAACATTTATAAAAAGGTATTTGGACATGATATGTTATATATATACATATATATATATATATATATATTTAATGGTTGATTTAATATTATTTAAATGTTGCAAGTAATGTACTAAATAAAAAAAATTATTATAATAATTCCAATAATTAATGAAAATAGAATTTCAAAAATATTATTTTACAATTTATAGACAAAAAATATTTTTTTTAGAAACCAAATAATTATAGTCACAAAACCTAGAATAATGAAATATTAAATTTCTTGGAAAAAATATAACAGTAGCATTCTCTATTTTAATACATACACACACATGTATAGCTTTAAATGAGATTTCCTTTTAATCTGGTAATTAGCCATGGCCTCGGCTGTTACAAAGTGTTGGATATTGTTTAACATTTCTGTTGATAAATGAAGTCTAGGGATAATAACTGGGATAATAACTGGATGCAGAGTATCAAATGTACTCACCAGAGTTACATAGTTTTAATAATTTTCAGTTATGTCCAAACTTTATTTCGATGCTGGCTTGATCAATGTATGTATTCAGTGGTGGTCGCGACATAGGGCAATATGAAATTCCAAAATGTGTACCACAGGCCACAATGAATTTGATGAACAGAGTGTATCCATGGCTTCATTATACAGCACAGGCAATAGTTTTGAGAGACCAGATTCTAACCCATTAAAAGCCTGGTAAATGGCATGCGAGATGTAGATCATGCGTCACCGATGAATCTGCCTGCATGAAAAAAATATTTTTTAAAAGCCCCTTAAATAATCAATAGAAGATCTTACTGGCCAGGTTGATTTTGAGTGTTTATGTAAAACAAATCTCTTTTATAAGCATAATTCTGAAGTTTTTCCAGAAATTATTATTCGATCAAGCTCAAACTTCCAGCAGGTTGACAGAGGATAATGATAGGATGGTTCGAACTTGCGCAATCGCAATGGCACTCCGAAGCACATAACATGACCAGGCAGCCAGCATTTTGTTTTTTTGTCCAGGTGTTCTCTCTCCCAAAGATATATTTTATCCATAGGTAGGTCCTGATGGCTCATCTACATCCGCAAAAGATTCATTTGAAGTTACCTAAAATAAAAAAATAAAAATTTCAATGAATATTCCTTTAATTAATTATTAAAAATATTCATAAATGTTGAAATATGTTGTATATGCATCTATAATTCTTTAGTCAATATTTTATTTTTACCTGAGTGGTCTTAGTAATCTTTAATGTCTGCATCTTTGACGCTACTTGAGAGACTTGAGAGCTCATTGTCATCTCACGCTCAGGATTCATCTATACAAGATTTATTTGGATTCAGAGAACCTATAGACAATCTTTAGATCTGAAAATTAAAAATATAAAATAGTGATTAGATCTATAAGGCATTGTTATAAAACAAACAACCAAAATGACAAAAGACTGAAAAGATCAGAGGATCTAGAGTCTAGTCTAAGTCTAGGTCTAGTGAAAATGTATGATTTGTTTTTAATTTTTTTTTAGATCTATTCAGATAATCTGAATGTAAAAATGTTAGAACTATACATTTAAACTGTCCATTGAAGTGATTAAACACTATTCTAAATTATTTGACAGCAAATAGTACAATAAAAAAGAGCTAGATCTTTATTTGTAATGTAGCATATTTACAACATACCGTTAAATGCATCGAAAAATTATGGTCTTTATGCGTAATGTAGCATATTTACAACATACCGTTAAATGCGTTAGAAATAACAACGTTGATAATAATAGTAATAATTTTTTGCTTAATTATTAATTTAATATCATTACATTATGAAAATATTTTTTTAATAATGTTTTTAGGTTATAATATTAAATGGTGACGTAATATATCTTACCTCTAGAGGAAATCCAAATTAGCACAATTTAATTCACTTCTGATGCAAAAAAAACATGTCATGTTGATTAAAGAAACGGGAAACGGAAGTTGCCTATGGTTTAATTCGCCTAAAAGTTACGGAAACCACCAATTTTATTACAAAAGAGTTCTAAATAAATAATTAATTCGACTTTTTTGGGTTTGTATCAAATATACTACATTACGCCATATAGGGTTAAGTTGAGAAGAAACTTTAGCTATATTTCATATTTAATGTTTTAAATTAAGTATTGCATTAATGCATAAAAAGGAAATGTTAATAATACCTAATTCAGTGTAGTCATAGATCATTAAAATTATGTATATTCTATTCTATTCTATTCTAATAATTGAATGTACAGAGCTCAGTTAACAAACATGATAATGTTGGCTCAAGGCGCTTCCTGTCTTTACAAGTTTTTGTTGGTGTCCAGGTCTGTCCAGGTCAAAGTTTGTTTTGTAACTTTTGCTGATGAAGATCCAATACCTATATCTAATGAGGTCACGTTGTTGTTGTTTTCTCCAAGTTTTAACTGGCTACTTTGGTGGTTGTACCGTAACACACACACACACATACACACACACACATATATATATATATAATAATATATATATATATATATAAACACTACTCTCTACCCATCGAATAATAAAAAGCAAGCAGACGTAATTCAAAGCTATACTCTCTAAGAAGAAGTGTGACAGAGGACAGCAGACGTGTCTGGTAACCCTACTCTCTAAACAGTACAACTCTCATACGTATTATGTAATAGAACTCTCTAACACCGCGACGTCTCCAATAAATGTGTTAGACACGCAAATAGTCTACAGTAGTCGGAGATTTCATTCAATTTGGCGCGAACAAAAAAAATTGACTGCACAAAAGTGAAGCTTCCGCTCTTCTCAATCCAATAAAACAACAGAGAAACGAAAATAAAAATTAAAAAAAAAAGAACGCGATCGTTGTTGGCTCTCCCCTTTTTATGTATATTTATTTTGTTTCGGAGGATTCAGTTTGAAGTATTGTGTGGTTTTAAATTTCACCTTTTTCTACAGCAGACGATAAGTTAAGATGATTGGTTTATGGCCCTTTAGTATAATGAAAGGGAAATAATGCCTTTATAAAATGAACAGTTTCAGAAAGGAAGAAGGAAAAAAAAAAGTTCTTTAGTAATTTTTATGAAAAGGAAGATTTACGAAGTCGACTGTTTGCTAAACTGATTATTTTTAGGGGGGGGGGGGCGCCTCACGCACGTGTGCGACACCCGAGCCTCCCCGCGCCGCTCCTTCCCAAAGTGCACACCGCCCTGTATTTGATGACGAGCCAAGTGTGAAACACGGAAGGGGGAAGAGTTAATGGGCGTAGACTGGGTGGACCGATCTCCTTTACCTCCTAGTCCACCTTAGAACAAGGCGCCAGGGTGTTGAACACAAAATGGAAATCATACCCCCCCCCAAACCTTCCTCCGTTTTCAAACCTCTCCAAGCCTCAACCTAAGTCAAGCCCATTTTTTTTATTTGGTCACCATCTGGACAAGAGTCTTTCAATTTTTTTTTTAGTGTTGATTCTTTTTTGGTTGCTTGAAATGTATAAGGGTCAGTGACTTAAAACATAAACCAGGGCGGGGGCGTGTCCATTGGATCGCGTGCTTCTCTTGGAAAAGAGCGCGCGAAATGTTTTTTTTTTTTTTATAAGTAGCATTTTAATTAACTCAAGTCAGAGGCGTTGCTTGATTTATAGGTAAACGTTTTGGGGTAGGGGAAGGTTAAAAAAAAAAGTGTGGGTATGAGACAGCTAGGAGGATCAACATGGGACAGATAGTCCGTCGAGTCTCAATCAGGTAAAGGGGCTTAAATCGATGAAATACAAGTTTCGGACTTGTAGGTGTGGGTGCGCTTTATTTGAGAATTTTAGAAGAGATCGATTTGACACATTATTTGACTCTACTATACGAGTTTTTACATTAAGAGTCTTACATAACGAGTTTTATAGCAAAAATCTTTAAATTACGAGTTTAAAAAAAAATGATTATTTGATTTACCTTTTTTAGGTTGTTTAATGCCTAAAACAAGTAAAATTGAAGAAAATATAAAATGCAAATGACACCACAGGGCACCTATTCAGATTGATCAGTCATGTAATTAAATTTGAATTAAGCCTCAGACGACAATCTACCACTTCAGCTCATACCGCCACTTCAGTCAAGTACTATTTCCTACCCTTGTATGAGATGCCAAACAAAATAATTTATTACCAATAGTTAATTAACTAATTTGTTCATTTGTAAAAATGGATTCTCGTGTTGCCAAGTAAAAGAAATAATTTTTGCAAAATTTCAGCTTGATCCGAGATTGGGTGTGGGAGAAATAACGTGTATAAACTTTTGACCAGACAGACAGAGACAGACAGAGTTGATATATCTGTAGATCTTTTTGGAAAAAAACTTAGTTTAAAACAATTAATGATTGAACGTAACAATCTGGAATGGCAAACTTGCAACAACAGCTTCTTGAATTGTATTACCGTGGGGTCCTTTTTGATCAGATCTTTGAGGATCACTGTGGGGGATGGTCAAGAGTAGCCCACGAAACCGTGCAGAGAATCGATCCCCATAACAAGTGGGTTGGGTATCAAGTCCTGTTGACTTTAAGGCAGCGCCAGTGCCAGAGTTACTTCCCTTTGAAAACCGATTAACTAGTGAATTAATGAGATCTTGTTCCCCCACCCCCACACCCCCTGTCCACACATGATTTTTTTTTTTACGTAGCGGGCACCCGGGGGCCCGAAGGTGTGAGATGGGGCTAATAGGGAGGGGTAACTCTGACGGGTCGAGTTTCAAAGGCGACGTCATATTTCTAGCAGACGAGATAGCAATATCCGGGCCCCCCTCATAGCGTGCACGGGAGAGGTGATTGCCACGCGACACTATCCTCATTATGCCTGAATGGTGAGTAGAAGGCTCGAAGAGTTAAGACTCACGGACAAACTCAGGTGTGTGCAGGCATTAATACGTTAACTCTTTCTCTCCGTAATTATTTACCACATTCTGGAGGAATCAACGTTGCTATCGTTAGTTAGGAGAGAAAGAGTTAAATTATAATTGAAAGCGTAAATGTACTTTTAAATATTAGCCTACACAATACAAGCGTATATCAATCAAAGGAAAAATAATAACTCAAACAGTTTAATAAGTTACATACAGTATCAGTAAAGACATATTAACGCGAGTTTAATTCTATTATACACAGATCACGTCCTACACATTTTTTAGTCTTCTGTCCGTCCGTCCGTCTGTCGTGTTTAAATATAAGAAAAAATGAAAGAAAAAGTGTTATTGAAAATCGGATGCACTATCGCCCTGATCGTGGTTTAAATAGGTCCTTGGTCTTCTCAATACGGACCCATTTGGATGTAAAATAGAATATGCTAATCATTCCTTTTATATTTGTTTCCATGTAAACTATACCTTTTTTACAACAAGCTTACACATTGTTAAATAGTTATTCAAAAAAAAAAAAGTGCTGGTACCTATTAAGAAGTTTCCAGGACTCAGTGATGGATTGCCTAACTTTTAACTACTAATATATTAATAATTAACATGAAAACACAAGAAAAGTCATACTTTTTACCCCCGTTGAAAAAGGTGCCAATACGTCGTACCGATGCATACCGTCGCAAAAAAAAAAGCCCTGCTTATAACATAGTATAGTGATCTGATAAGGGAAATTATCCTACTGTTAAGTCTAATAAATTAAACATACTACATACTGCTGTCCTGCGCAATGTCATCTCGCACGATATAGCGCATGAGTGTTTGAGGGAGTTAGAAGTAGGGTACTGCTGAAGATATGTTGAATTGGAACTCGAGGTGTTAACAAGGGATTGAACCAGGTCTAATGGTTGTTAGGTTCAGAAGTTACTTCGTTTAATCTTATTTGTTAATCTTATTTGAGCTTTGCTTTCAGATTCAATCGTTGAGATTTTTTATTGTATTTTTTTTTTGTTTTTTTTTTTTTTGTAACCAGTAAAGTTTGCCGTGTTGTAACCAGTAAAATTTGCCGT